>CM046041.1:17173606-17321582 GCA_025215565.1 Flaveria ramosissima | reverse complement strand
AGAGTCTCGTACCAGATGGAGGAGCTTTATGTAAACCATAGAGAGATTTAGCAAGCTTGTATACTTTGTCAGAAAAGTCTGGATCCTAAAACCCTGGTGGTTGACACACATATATCTCTTCATGAATGTCTCCATAAAGAAAGGCACATTTAACATCCATCTGATAGACTTCTAAGTGCTTATGAGCAGCATGAGCTAGAAAGATTCTGATTGCTTCAGTACGGGCGACGGGAGCAAAGACTTCCGTATAGTCAATCCCTTCTTCTTGAGCAAATCCTTGAACCACCCACATGGACTTATTATTCACCAAAATGCCACGATCATCGGGTTTGTTCTTGAACACCCATTTCGTGCCCGCTGGGCATTTGTTTGGAGGAAGACCCACAAGCGTCCACACTTTGAGTTTCTGAAATTGTTGAATCTCCAATTGCATGGACTCCACCCAACATAGATCCTGAAGAACCGTATGAACACTCTTTGGAACAACTTAGGATATAAAACAAGAGAAAAGCACACGTTTATCAAACCAGATTGACTCTGCGTCCTAACACCATCAGTAACTGATCCAATTATGTTATTATAAGGATGATCCTTCAATGATTTAAAATCGGTGGTTAAAGGTAATGAATTGGATTGAGGTGGGCTAGTGGATTGAGATTGTGTGGATGATGGAGAAGAGGATGGAACAGGTTGATCAGGTTGGGATGATGGAAATGTTTGAGATGGAGTGGAGGTTTGTGTTGAAGAGGTAGATGTCAAAGCAGGTTGGGGTGGAATGTCAAATGATGACGAAGATGGAAAGTCAACTGAGGTTGCATGATCAGATGATGAATTGGGAGGAACTTGAGCAAATTAAGGTAATGGATCTGGAGGAATAAATTTCGTTTGGAAATTGGAGAAGGATGCATCATCATCAAAAACTGGATGATTGAAGCAGTTGAAAATAGTATTTGAGTCAAAGAACCATGCAAGTTCTGTTCTGACTTCTGAAGAATTAGATTCCTGCCAATCAACATAAAATGACTCCTGTACAATACGTGTTCTCTTGTTATACACCCGATAAGCTTTCTAAGAGGATGAATGGCCAACAAAATAACACTCATCAGACACAGATCCAAATTTCGTCTTTTGAGCATGAGTGTTCAACAAGGTACACGAGCATCTGAATGGACGAAATAAATCAATCAATGGTTTCCTTTTATGAAACCGTTCATAAGGAGTCTTCATCTTATCCTTCATAATCAGAACTCGATTCAGGACATATGATGCACAATTCACCGCTTCCGCCCAGAATATAATTGGCAAAGCATATTCGATCTACATAGTACGAGTGGCTTCTATAAGAGTGCGATTCTTTCTTTCAGCAACACCGTTTTGCTGAGGTGTTCTGGCAGCACTGAACTGTCTCAAGATTCCTTTGCTTGCACAAAAGGAGTCAAAGATCTGGTTTCTAAATTTGGTACCGTTATCACTTCGAATGCCCATTACCTTCCTCTTGCTAATCATTTCGGTTGAAAGACTTAATTTTTTCAACTCTTCAGCAGCTTCTCCTTTATGAGCTTCAAATCTTACCCATGAATACTTGGAAAAATCATCTTTAACAACAAGGAAAAAAAGATTTCTTACCATGGATTTAACACTGACTGGGCCAAACAAATCAGTATGTAACAACTCAAGGCATTAGAAATGCTATTTTCAAGTTTTGGTTTATAAGGTTTCTTATGTTGTTTTCCTTTGGCACAGCCATGCATTTTTCAACAACAGAAAAGTCTTTTAATGGTAATCCCCTAACAAGATTGTTATAACTAATTTATTAATATTTTTGAAATTAACATGACCCAATCTGCGATGCCACAAGAATGATTCAGAGGAAGAAGCTTTAGATAGAAGACAAGTGATAGTGGAAGTTGATTCTTTAGATCCCATGTCAATAAGATAGGTATTATTCTTTCTCGGAGCTCGCATGAGCACCATCTCCTCAGGAATAGCAAACCTGGATTTTAAAAATAGACACTCAGTGGAGAGAAATAGAACAAGGATGTCTTTATCATAGATCTAAAAGACACTCAAACGATTGAATGCAAGCTCTAGTACAAAGTTGACTTTCTCCAAAGTAAGAGATCCATTTGAAACCTTGCCTTGGTAAATCATCTTACCACCCTTTTTGTCACCGGCAAAAGCCACATACCCTCCGTTGATGATTCGATAATTTTCCAATAAATCTTTTAACCCAGTCATATGTCTAGAGCATCCACTATCAACATGCCAAAAACAATTTACAGCTTTAGTGGATGACTCCTACAAAAATAGAGAAATCAATTTAACCCGTTGAAACAGGAACCCAAGTTTGAACTACTTTAGGTTTTGGGACAGAAGATCATTTGCAAAAGAAATTATTAACAAGATGAGTTATTCTAATACCAAAATAATTCTTATGTACATGTCTGTGATGAAGCTCATGACAGTTTTTAACTACGTGATCATCTTTACCACATCTAAAGCAATGGGTTTTTAATCTAGGTCTATTATCTGACAGATCAGGAATTTTATCTATGCATATTTCCTCATCATACTCAGATAAGATAGAAACATTATCACTGTATGTCTCATACATTTCTCTGGTTTTGATTTTGTCTTTTAAAGAATGATTATATATATAGATGTTGATGCCTCATCATTTGAAGTACATGTGGTACTTGTACCACTTGTGCTTGCACCAGAAGATCATATTACACTTTTATTAGATTTTGAAATGTTAATTGGGGTAAATGATGGAATAGGATGAGAAAAGAATTTTTCAAATCAATTACTATTTGTTTTATCTTTACACTCGATAACAGAATCATTCACAACATCGTTCACACAAGCATTAGAAGCCTCATCATTACATCTGAACTCATTTGATAAAGAAGTGGAACAACCACTAGAACACATAGAGTCAATGTCTGAGATAGAATTTTGAGATAACAAAAACATTACTTAAACTAGCACTATGATCTAAAACAGAATGTTGAGGTTTAGGTGTACTAAAACTATTGCATCCAAGCCCACTCGTCGGTCCGTAACTACACTCCTCACGCACGTCCTTAGGATTCACACCTTCCAAACTTGTAGACAAACTGTTAGTATCTTTTTGAATGAAATCATTTGAAGGGTGTGGGATTGGCATAGGTGAATAACAATAAGTACTAGGAGGAGGATAAACGAAAGCATGTTCATAACCTTAACCTGTTTTAATCCTAGCCCCCCATTGTGATTTACACAAATCGTCATGTTTCATTCCCGAAATAGTCCATTTATCAAGTTTTGACTAAAGTTTACTTGTTTCAAATTCAGCAAGCATGACTCTTTCAGTCAAAGTATTTATTTCAACGTTCTTTCTAAAACAATTCTTTTTAAATGTTCATTTTCTTTTAAAGCTTCATTTAATTTAACAAAATATTTTGATTAATTTAGTTTAAGCTCATCATTAATTCGATTTAAATCCTTTTCATTGTCAAGTAACAGACGATTTGCTTTATACACACTAAATAACCTTATCTTGCAAGCAGGAGAACACATGTCTTGTATTACCTCATAAGGAAGGCCCATCACTACCTTCTTAGCTGCCAGGGCTTTTTCACATTGACACACTGGAGTACTCTTCTCTTTTTCCTCAATAGTGGATGTAGCAGCATGCTTATCTGTGTCCTTCTCTTCTGTTTGTTTCCCAGCTAACTTCACCTGCTCACCTTGAACTTCTTTCAAATCACCAACCAGCAAATCACCAGTCACATTCTCCTCCACACTCTACTTCCTTTCACTCGTACTCATCTCTTCAGACTTGTCTTGTTCAACCTTCTTATTCTTACCACCATGAGAGACTTCAGCTTCACTTGTAAATTCTTAGAAAGGATCAAACTCTTCCACATTCTTCTCTTCTTCTATTACATCAGCAACAAGGGCTTGGTTGATTTCTTCTTTTGTTTCCTTAGCTTCTGCACTCCACTCAAAACTAGTTATCAAAGTTGTTTCTTTCTTCTGTTTACTCTCATCCTTTTCTCCACCTGAGACTAATCTTGGAATTCCAGAATTGCTTGGATTAGTCAATTGGCAACAAACATTCTATTTTGAAATATCCTAACTGCTTGCAGTTGAAACATCTCAAGTTGGATTTATCAAAACCTAACTTAGAATTAGAATTTTGACCTCCTAAGTTCTTCCTTCAAGTCCTTTCCATAAATCTCATGGCTCGAAGATTCAACATCGCCATCTGCCACTGAATATCAGATTCTTCCAAGTCATCCGGATTAACCTGATACATGTCTTCCATAGTCATTCCTTTCCCCTTTAGTTCACTAGCCACCAGTGCCTCGTAGCTTTGCACGAACATGCCAAACAATGTCATTGTAGAAGATGGGATTGAAATTCCTGTAGCAGCTTTTGAATTAGCTCGATCTCTTACTGAGTTATCACCACCACCGACTTGATCACATGAGACATTTGTAGTCACTCCTCCTTGCCTTAATGCTTGCATTGGCGAGCTTGCAGCGGATGTAAGTAATGCAGCATTCTGAGGAAAGCCAGATGATGGCATCATGAACTGATTGAACCCTCTTCTCTTCATATCCAATTCAAATGATTTTAGTTTGTTGATGATTTCCATGAGTTTGTAATCTGTGAACCCTCTCTCTTGTTTCAGCATTCTCACTTGTAGACTCCATTGAGGTGGAAGTGAATTCAACAACCTATTCACTTGTTCACAATTTGTGAGTTTTTCATCATATTTCTTGAGAGTGCTTGAGACAGTCGGGAAACGGTTTGTCAATTTAGTAAGACTCATTCCTGTAATCAATAAATGAATTAAATTCTTTCTCAGCCTGTATACCTTTGTCTTTCACTAACTCGTCATTCCCTTCAGAAAATTCACATAATGCATCAAACAGAGACTTGGCATTTTTGTGTTCAGCAAAGCGGTTGTAAATATCTGGTGCGAGACACAGGGTTAATGCTCCAAATGCTTTTGATCCCTATCAATTAGCTTCAAATCCTTTTCATTAAATGTGGATGGATCCTTGTTTTGAGAGACGACATCTACAACGGTAACAGTCGGTATGTGTGGACCGGAGATAATTGATTCCCATTGATTATGATCCGTGTAGTAAAATAATGCTTTCAAACACCTCTTCCGGTCCTTAAAATTATCTCCATTGATCAGTCTTGGGGGTCGATTTGGTGCCACACTCTCCAGATCAACAAGGATGAGAGTTGTCATCTTAGACATTGTAGTTTCGCATAAGAATCACTAGTTTCGCTGGACTTCGTGTAGTATCGTTGCCACTTTTGCTGGGAATTTCGGCAGTAGTTTTGCTAGCAATCTCCTTGATTGTGCTAGTTTCGCAGACAATTTCGCCCGAAACTAGCTTGAACTTTTGTTCAAATGTAAATTCGGCAGCACTTTCGCTTGATGATAGCACACCAACACTGTTGAACTTTCGTTCAATGAGTATACTTTCGCTGATGTTGCAGAAACTAACACAATGAGTAAAATGCTTGTAGTTTCGTTGGAAGATGCGGATAGCTTCGCTGGATGATCCTTAAATTCCCTGGATGATTTTGAAAAACTTTTTCAACACGGAATCGATCCAAAATACTCAAATCTTAATACCCTTAAGATCTGATGTTACCAAAGTTTTCCAAACCAAAAACTAACCAATTTCAACCAAATTCCATATCATATACACTCAAATTTGATCCAGAATTGATGAAATAGTGATTTTGACCAAAAAATAACTCAAAACCCCAATCAATCAAGAGCACAAAGGCTCTAATACCATTTTCTTGGTCCGATCAGATCGAAATACAGTACTAATGATTAAACAAATGATTCAATATCAATAATCAACTAACAATACAAACATATGAAGATGAAGAATAAACCAAAAATTTTTAATATTAATCAAATCAAAGCCAAAACACTCAATAAACAAGAGCTCAATATGTATTCAATACAATTTCATCTTCAACTTAACACTTGCAACAATGATAATACGAATTAGGGTTTTGCAAGATTACCTAACAATGGAAGAAACAGTTCTATATATAGACTTGATAGTTTCACTGACAGCGAAACTATCAGGCCCAAGTTTAGTTTTGCCCGGCTGTGAAACACAGTTTTGCCGGGTGAAACAAAGTTGCTGACTATGAGCGAAACTATAGTTTTGCTCGTAGTTTCGCTGGGTAGCAAAATTCAAACTATAAACTTACAAAATTAATCAAACATTTTTCCTATTACATTTAAAACATAAACAAACTATAAACACTAATCTAAGGTGAGTCCAACCTATTCTTGATCGTCACTTTCTCAGAGACGGTTGAAGTTAGCGCTATCATGGCTGCCGAGATGTCACGACAAAAAGCTGAATCTCCTGCACCAAAAAGAAATGGGAAGGAAGAAAGGGTGACCCCAGGAATAACAACTTCAAGAAACCTAAAGAAATGCCTCAATGTAGATTTTGTGAGAAAAATCATTCAAGGCCGTGGTGCACACAACCATGTCCTAATTGCAAAAGGACTGGACATCTTCTTCAAAAATGTAAGGAGAAGAGAAAGTGTTTTAAATGTGGAGATCCAGAACACATGAAACCTAATTGTCTAAAGCTTCAACATGACAACAATCAACAACCAGATATACCTAAAGGGCGCACATTCGTGTTGATCACTAAGGAAGCTCGTAATGCATTCGATGTGATTACTGGTACGTATCCTATCAATAATATATATGCGTGAGTATTATTTAATTATAGTGCCAATAAAAGTTTAGTATCAAATACCTTTAGGCCCTATTTAAATCAAGAATCACAAAAATTCGACCATACCTATATAGTACAAATGGTTGATCGGAGTCAAAAGGAAATTGTTGATATCGTTAAAAACTGTATTATAAATATGAATGGTCATCCATTTCCTATTGATATAATGCCTATGGATCCAGGAGAATTTGATATAGACATAGGAATGGATTGGTTAGGCCTACCTAACTTAGAAATAGTGTGCGATAAAAAGATCGTTCGACTCCAATTACCCAACAGCAAACGGTTAACCATATTAGAGATCACGCTGAAAATATTAAAAATTTGATCGTGATAGCACAAGCAGAAAAAGAAATGAGAAAAGGATGTATTGCTTTTTTGTCCTATTGTGTAAACACCATGGAGAATAAAAAGACTGAACACATGCCAGTAGTATGCGAATACCTTAAGGTATTTTTGGATGAGCTCCAAGGACTTCCACCTGATAGACAAGTGGAGTTTCGAATTTACTTAGTACCTGGGACATCACCGAATGCCAAGTCACCATACAGACTAGCCCTATAAATGCAAGAACTCAAGAAGCAACTATATGAACTACTTCAAAAAAGGTTTATTCAGCCAAGCTCTTTGTTGTGGGAAGCACCCATCCTCTTCGTCAAGAAGAAAGATGGGACAATGCGTATGTGCATCGAATATAGAGACTTAAATAAAGTCACTATAAAGAATAAGTATCTTTATAGTGACTTTAGAAGACTTGCGATCTAGATATCATCAAGTGAAGGTAACGCTAGAAGACGTACGTGAGACCGCTTTCAAGACTAGGTACGAGCATTATGAATTTGTAGTAATATCGTTTGGACTTACCAACGCACCTGCAGTATTCATGGACCTTATGAATAGAGTTTGTAAACCATATCTTGATAATTTCATGATCCTATTTATTGATGATATTCTGGTCTACTCTAAGAACGGGGCAGATCATAAACAACACTTCAGAGAAATTTTTGAATTGGTTATGAAAGAAAAACTTTATGCAAAGTTTTCCAAGTGTGGGTTTTGGATACGTGAAGTTCAATTCCTAGGCCACATAATCAATGAACAAGGAATACAAGTTCATCCTATGAAGGTTAAGGCTATTCAGAAATGCGTAGTGCCAAAGAATCCTACTGAAATCAGAAGATTTTATGGGTTGGCAGGATACTATAGAAGATTTATTCAAGATTTCTACGCCATTAACAACGTTAACCCAGAAAACCTCTAACTATAATTAGGGATCTAAACAAGAAGAAGCCTTTAACATGTTGAAACAAAAGTTGTGCAATGCTCCAATACTATCACTTCCTGAAGGAACTGAAGATTTTGTAGTCTACTATGATGCATCTCATTATGGTATGGGATGTGTACTATGCAAAGAGGCAAAGTAATTGCTTATGCTTCTCAACATTCGAGACAGTATCTCTACGGTGCAAAATGTACTATTTACACTGACCACAAAAGTTTGAAACACATATTCGAGCAGAAAGAGCTTAATATGTGTCAAAGATGCTGGATGGAGATATTAGTGATTATGACTGTGAGATCCCATACCATCCATGTAAAGCTAATGTAGTAGCTGATGCATTAAGTAGAAAGGAAAAACCTCAACCTATAAGAATTCATGCATCTAGAATAGATGTTAAAATTAGTCTCTTAAATCAAATAAAGAATATACAACAAGAAGCTCTAAGGGAAAACCAAGTGAAAGAAAGAATGATTAAGAGACTAAAGTTGTTGACAGCAGGAAGCGATAATATCTTAAAATTAAAATGAGAATATGGGTTCCTAGTTTTGGTGGACTGCATGATATAATCTTAGAAAAAACACACAAGTCTAAGTATTCTATCCATCTTGGTAGTGACAAGATGTACAAAGATCTAAGGAATGACTATTGGTGGCTGGGAATGAAACGATTTATAGCTCAATGGAAAAGTGTCTCTCTTGCCTTAAAGTTAAAGCAGAGCATAAAAAACCGGCAGGTTATTTACAGCAGCTGGAGATTCTGAAAACTAATGAGAGAAAATTAACAAGGGATTTATTACAAAGCTTCATAAATCAAGTAATGGTTATGATGCTATCTGGGAAATTATGGATAGACAGACCAAGTTTCCACATTTTCTACCGATTCGTAAGTACTACAAGATGAACAAGCTTGCCATGATTTACATCAAAGAAATAGTCTCATGACATGGAGTACCTGTATCAGTCATATCAAACAAGGATAGCCGTTTCACATCTAGGTTTTGGCAAAGTTTCCAACACGAATTGGGAATAAAACTTAACTTAAGTATTGCCTGTCACCCGCAGATAGATGGGCAGTGTGAACGGACTATTCAAACGTTAGAAGACATGCTTCGGACATATGTGACTGATTTTGGTGGTAGTTGCGATAATCATTTGCCACTCATCGAGTTTGCTTACAATAATAGTTATCACACCAGCATTAAAGTAGCACCTTATGAATCTTTGTATGGGAGAATGTGTCGAACTCCTATCTGCCGGGTAGAAGTTGGTGAAAGTCAATTGTCAGGACCAGAAATCATTATCGAGACCACAGATAAGATTCAATGGATCAAAGAAAGAATGAAAAGTGCTCAAGAAAGACAAAAGAGTTACGTAGATCAGAGACGTAAACCCCTAGAATATCAAATAGGGGATAAAGTGATGCTAAAGATGTCCCTATTGAAGGGAGTAATCCCATTTGGAAAGAAAGGAAAGCTCAAACCCCGATACACTGGACCATTCGATATAACGACCAAAGTAGGACCGGTTGCATATCGATTATAGCTCCTTGATCAACCGGCAGCTATACATGATACTTTTCACATGTCAAATTTGAGAAAATGCCTAGTAGATAAAGCACAACAATTCCAATTGGAAGATGTGCACATCGATGAAAAACTCAACTTCATTGAAGAACAACTACGGATTGAAGATCGAAAGATTAAAAGTTGCATTGAAAATAGATTTCACTCATCAAGGTTAAGTGGAATGCATGTCATGGACCCACTATATATGACAATTAGAATATGAAATGAAAGAAAAATACCCCACCTCTTAAAGTGTTGTTAAATTTTGAGGATGAAATTTCTAGGGGGGGGGGAGGATGTAATATCCCAATCTAAATTTAATAGTTATAAATATGCAAATTATGAAGTTTTTCTTTCATATATTATTGAACGAGAAAGTAACGAGTAAAATTACTAGTTATAACTTTATGTTTTTAGACTAATTTTAGTATCGTAAGAGACCATTTAAATATTTTAAATATAATAATATATTACATTTAAACTTCTATTTTTAGTGAAATTAGGTCGACTTGTAGAGAAAAATAAACTCGTCCCAATGACGTATTCGTAATTTTGTAGAACGTTATATTTTATAAGTTATAAGAGAGAACGAGTTAAGCATCAAAATTAATTGTAATAATAAAATATTAAAATAATGTTATATTAATTTTGAATTATGACTATGGACCCAAATATCACAACCCATATTGTATACATGTAAAATTTAATTTTGTAAAATGTATAGCATGATCTCACTAGCATTAGCAAACGTCTTTTTGAGTATATGTATCACAGGTAACCTCTAGGGAAATGCTTAAAAGCTGCTCAAGATATAGAATCTAGAAGAACAAAAAGTTTTTATTTTAGTTTGTTTCAAAATACTGTTGTAAAATAGTAGTGTTACATGTTGACGATATTATATCTTGAAATGAAAACTCAGTTAGCTTCCGCTGTGAGTTGTATCAATTGTAGACGCCCGCTCGGGTAACGGGTGGGGTGTCACAGTTCCACATGCTCAGCCTTATGAGCTCATTACCCTATCCTTAAGCCTTCATTCTGAGTCTCAAAATTTAGGTGAACAACCTTTAGGGGAAAGCTACCATCCCCAACCTTTGGACTTAATCCAACCAATTCTGTGACCTCCAATTCTAAGATGATGAGGATATGTGATTAAGTGAGTACCATGAGTCTCTCGTCTTCTCACATTCTCAACAAGAGATGAGTGCTCCTGAAACCCCCATACCTGGCCAACATCATCCACCCACAACTGAGGTCGTCCACTTTGAACATGTCCAAGAGGTCCATATGGAAGAGGCTCTTACTTTAGAAAGTGATTACATCTTTAAGACCTCAACCATGGCAACCTAGCCTCTTAACACTTCTTATGAAGCTGTCATGGAGCAGGGGAAATCAAGAACCAGGAAACAAAATCTGGTGGTGGCGGAGAAAACTTTGGTCATTTACTCACACCGACCATGATTCTTCTAATAAAGATGAGGGGAGTCTTCAACAAAAGGTGGAAATATTGACACAAACCTGCACCTACTTGGTCTCTAAGGTTAGTCACCTAGAATCTTAGGTGGCTACCGATCAAAAGGGCAAGCTAGCTGAGACGCATGCCAAGCTTGCTCAACCAGGTCCATAAGAACCTATGGATGTGGTGGACCTAACCCTTAGCTCATCTATACTCATAAATTCATTGTATTAATGATTGTAAACAAATTACAATGAATGCTTGGATTTTAGCTATATACAATAACTTGACTCCTCTGAAACATATGACAATCAAAACTTCTAATATTCTCTTCATCCCAAAATTAGGATATTCTAATCTATTTATAGTATGACTAAAGGCTTGTACAAAATGACTAAACTACCCTGACATTATACATCAGAATACTAGTCTATGTACAAAAATCTAATCAGCATATGTATGTGTTCATCTGCAATGACTAATGCGAATGTCTTAGACTTCATGAGCATTTCTTCTTTGTCTTCAGCATTAAGTTTGTTCATCAGTCTTGACAAATGCGGATGAACAAATACTTAGCGCATTTGTCTCTAAGCATGCGCATTAGTTAATGCGGATGAACAAATACTAATCAGCATTTCTTCTAATATCCGTATTAGTATATGCGGGCAAACAAATACTTGTGAGCATTTGTTCTTTGGTTATCCGCATATACAAATATGGATAGCCTACACTTGTCTCTTTTCTTCGCCTGTATATCTTCTTGGACTTATGCGATTTTCCTAACAGAACAACCTTCAACCACCTCTTTAATTAGCATGTATGATCCTTTTAGGGTCTAACAATACTCCCGTTAAGGATTATACAGCCTAAGTACTTCAAGGGTTTGATGGTGAAGGAGGTTGCAAAGATTCTCTTGGATCTTCGGCTGGTGCTTGGACTGATGATTTTAACGCCCGAAAGAAAGTCAAAACTAGCCAAATAATAATAATGGGCTTAGACGGGATTATTTGATGTAAATAACATGGAAATGGGTTATAGACCGAGTTAACCTTACGAGTTATAGGTTGGACGAGTTTAAGGTCCCGAGAACGCCTGGTATATATAAATGGATCAGCTAGAGCCACTCTCCTTTGAAACTCAACACCCAACTTCTATAAAGAGTGTAAAGAGAGAAAGTGGAGAGAAAATGGTGATTCAAGGCTCGGTTGATCAAGGTATTGAAGATAGGTGTTTGTGGGCATCCAAACAACAAGAAAAGACCAAGAATCCAAGTAAGAAGCACCATCTAATCTTCTCTTTAGATTAAACCCGAAATCTAGGGTTGTGAGGTTTTAAAAGTGGCAATGAATCATCCAAAACTCACGTTTTTGTGTAAGAAAACATGTAAAAAGCTTAGATATAGCATCATGGATGATAAATCAAGGTTTTGGGTGTAAAAGATTGAAGTTTTGTGTTAAAAAATGAACTGATTCGTAATTTCAGCCCGTTCTGCGAAATTGCATGCTCATCCAGCGAAATAATGTAGTCATCCAGCGAAACTATGGAGTTTTCCTGCGAAACTATAGTTTCGTAGGTAGTTTTGCAGACATGGATTTCCAATGAAAGTTGGGCGAAACTGGCAGCGAAACTAGCAGCAAATCTGCTAATCTTGCAACGAAATTAGCAGCAAAATTAGGCAGATATTAACCCCTTTGAGTGTTAACTTATCTTTAGGCTGCGTAGTGTGACCCTTGCTTAGAAAGCTTGATTGAGAAGCTACTCACTGAGTCCAGGTGATTTCTAGATCCCCTATTTTAAAGGTTTTAAACTTGTTTAGGGATGGAAATGCATACCAAATATACATTTTAAATGACCAAGATTTTAAGAGGTTTTGGCTGCACGGCCCAAGCTAGGGGCGTTTCCCCTTGAACCCCACTAGGGCTGCTGCCCCTAGGACCCTGTTGTCAGGGGCTGCCGCTCGAACCCCCACCATCCCACGAAGGGTCGGTTATGTTTATATGATTCCATGTACTTGTTATGTATGTGTATGTTTATGTGTTTATATGATTTATGATGATTATATAATGATGTGTGATGATGTTATGTATGTATACGCTATGTATCTTTATGTTCCTTATACGTATTTTTCTTTGGCTTTACTTGGTGTGATTTTGTTATGAACGTAAAGTATTATCTTAACGAAGCGTAAGGTTAAGATAATGAAAGTGGAACATAATGAAAGAATGTATGAAAGTCTTGAAAGCAAATGTAAAGGGGTTCGCAACTCAATGAGAGTTGTTAGCCCGACTGTGTGTTACAGCGTGCGATCTTTGCTGACCCATGAGGGTTCACACAGAGGAGTCAGTCTTGGTGACTACTCCATACGTGCGATATGGGATCCTTGTCGCTTAAACCTAGATGATATGGCTTTATGCCCAAGAGGGGGGTTAAGCATACGACAGGATCTAGATAGAAGTGAAAGATAATAAAAAGTGCGAAAAGTGCGAAACGTGCGATAAGTGCGAAAAGAACGATGATGGAAGATAATAAATAATACCTTGATGTATGTACGATTTATAATCACGTGCGATAGTAAAGAAAATGTTTTAACAAAAGAAAGGTAATATGTTTTTATAAAACTAAAACTCACTCAACAATACTGACTTTTATGTTTTTTGCAGTTGGCAGGTAATGATTGCTGAGGATGGCACGGGTGCAGCTACGTAGCAAGTTTTTAGATGGCATCCATTTTATGATAAATGACATTTTTGTTATGTACTGCAAACAATGAGTTTTTGGTAATGGTTAATAATGATTGTATGTTCTTGCAAAAGTGGTCATTAATACATGGAATGGTTTATTAAGTATTCCGCTATGATGTTTTATGTTTTATGTGTCATGATTGTCTAACTGTGAGCATCCCGAAATGGGTTCTTACAAGTTGGTATCAGAGCCAAAGTTTAAGAGAAATGGGGAAATATTTTCAAACATCTAAACTTAAACTGAGAACGGGACAAAATGGAAGGATGCCACTCCGAGTAGCTACGTGCCATCAGGTATTTTTTTTGTAATGTTAAATGGTGTTATGTGTGCATGTTATGTGATTTATGTGCCTTTAGTAGATAGAGATACTGATGTAGTCAGGATAGGAAATGCTTGGGGTATGAAGAGTAAAGTAAGTGGCTAATCAAAACTGGCCACTGTAGTTAGGGACTTACTATACTTACATAAATTGAGCTATTACCTTGAATGAGCGTGTTGATGTTTGGATATTATATTGTGTTAGAGGATGGCTGGAGGTATATCTTCTAAGGCTTCGCGAGGTGGAGGCTGTGGTGGACGTGGTGCTGGACCACGGGTCATAAGAGGAAGGGATAGGGTTGAAGAGATGACCCATGAAGAGCCCGAGACCCCTCATCCGGAGGGTGGTGATGAGAGTGCTAACCTAAGGGCCTCAGTGAAGGATGCTATGGTGGAGGAAGTTCACCAGGTCATGCAAATGATCCTGCCGTCTAAGGTGACCGAGGTGATCAAAGCTGTTTGGGAAGGAGAGAGGAAGGAAAGGAGGAAGCTCGTGGGGGGAAAGAGAACAACCGCAGGCTGAGCCGGTTGTTACCAGTGATGAGGAGGAGGAGGAGGAGCCTGTGCCAGAAACTGCACGAGGCTACAACTATGGGGCATTTCAAAGATGCAAGCCCCTTACTTTTAATGGTAATGGTGCTGATACTGTTGCTCACCGATGGGTGAGAGAGATGGATGTGGTACTTGATATTAGCGAGTGCTGGGAAGACCAGAAGGTGAAGTTTGCGGCCCACTTATTTGTGGACTCGGCTCTGTGCTGGTGGGACAATATCGTCCAAGCCGAGGGTAGTAGGGCGATTGGAAGGATGAGGTGGGCAGAGTTGAAGAAGTTGGTGATTGAAGAGTTCTGTCCTCATAGGGAGTTGGACAAGGTGAAAAGGAGTTGCTGCAGCTGGTGCCGGATCAGGTGACGCCTTTGTCACGAAAGATTAAGAGGTATATCCAAGGCTTGCTAGCGGATATCCGCAAGCATATGATTGTCGCCCGACCGAGCATGTTTAGATCGGTGGTTGATCTGGCTGGGAGACTGTATGATGAGCGGGAAGTGTTGGTGGCTTAGGTGAGTAAGAGAGGTGGCGGTGACAAGAACTAGAATGGGAAGCGGTTTGGACGTGGCGGGGCCACTCCAAACAATAAGGTTGCGAAGGTGGATGATCGGCATGTGGTCACACCCGGTGCGGGGTCAAAGAGGTGTGGTAAATGCGGGAAGGAGCATTTACAGAGAATGCAAATGGGGATCAAACATCTGCTTCAAATTAGGGAAGCCTGATCATATGGCTAGAGAATGCATGGTTATAAGGTGTTATAATTATAGTGAAAGTGGCCATTTGAGCAGGGATTGTAAGAAGCCGAGGATTGAAGGATCCGGGGCGATGAAGTAGGCGAGGAATGAAGGGCAGATGGCGAGCGCCAGGGCATTCAGGATGACCAGGGAGAAGGCTAGGACGGACCCCGATAAGGTGTCAGGTACGTTTCTAGAAAACCAAACTCTAGCCTCTGTGTTATTTGATTTTGGTGCTAGTTGGAGTTTTATTTCTGCTGCCTTTTATGCTAAGTTGCTCATTAGGAGTAGAAGTATTGATGAGCCCTTCGATATAGAAACTGCCATAGGTAAGTCTACCAGGATTTCTGAGATGATAAAAGGTTGTGACATAGAATTAGAAGGTCATAAGTTTCCTGTTAGACCGTTCGTGATGATCTTAGGCGGTTTCGATGTAGTCCTAGGATTGGATTGGTTGGCAGACTACGACGCGAATATCGTGTGTCGAAAGAAGATGATCCGATTGATAGCACCTGACGAGAGTTCAGTGACGATCTACAATGATCGAGTTACTACTATCCCATAAGTGATTTTGATGATGGTGGCGGGAAAGTGCATGAGGCGTGGATGTAGTACCTTGCCTACGTAAAGGATGTAGATACGCCAACACCACAACTCTCGGATGTACCGGTTGTGTGTGACTTTCTAACGTGTTCCCAGAAAATTTACCAGGTGTGCCGCCGGACCGTGAGATCGAGTTTCAGTTTGACTTGATACCCGATGCCCAGCCCATTGCTAAGGCACCGTATCGGTTAGCTCCGACCGAGATGAAGGAATTGATTGAGCAATTGCAGGCATCGCTTGATAAGGGGTTCACTAGGCCGAGTATCTCTCCTTAGGGTGGTCCGGTCTTGTTCGTGAAGAAGAAGGACGGTAGTTTGAGGATTTGTATCAACTACCAGGAGTTGAACAAGTTGACGGTGAAGAATCGGTATCTATTACCGAGGATCGATGACTTATTTGATCAGCTCCAGGGTGCCAGTTGGTTCTCATGGATAGATCTTTGACCTGGTTAACATCACTTAAATGTGAAGGAGCAAGATATTCCTAAAACAGCTTTTCGTATGCGTTATGGACACTATGAGTTCCTCGTGATGTCTCTTGGTCTAACCAATGCGCTAGCTGCTTTTATGGACTTGATGAATCGAGTGTGCCGGCCGATATTAGATAAATCAGTGATTGTGTTCATTGATGATATCCTGATTTAGTTAAGGAGCGAAGAGGAGCATGTGGGTCACATTCGGGAAATGTTCGAGACCCTGAGAGAGGAGAAGTTGTATGCAAGTTCTCTAAGTGCACGTTCTGGTTGCGCAAAGTTCAGTTATTGGGTCACGTGGTGAATCCCGAGGGGATTATGGTCGACCCGACCAAGGTGGAGGCGGTGATGCTATGGAAGTCTCCAAAGACGCCATCCGAGATCCGTAGTTTCTTGGGGTTGGCGAGATATTATAGAAGGTTCATCCAACACTTCTCCAAGATAGCTTCTCCGTTGACTAAGATGACCCGAATAGATGTGAAGTTTGTATGGGGTCAAGATCAAGAGAAGACTTTTGTTGAGCTTAAGGCGCGTTGACGCAAGTTCCAGTCTTGTCATTACCCGAAGGAATCGAGGATTTGGTGGTCTATTCAGATGCTTCTTACTCGGGGTTGGGTTGCGTGTTGATGCAGCGAGGAAAGTTTAGAACTTATGCATCCCAAAAACTAAAGTTTCATGAGGTTAATTATCCTACTCATGACTTGGAGTTAGCGGCTGTGGTCTTTGCATTAAAGATTTGGAGGCACTACCTGTACGGGACGAAATGCACTATCTTCACCGACCAGAAGAGCTTGAAGTACTTCTTCGAGCAGAATGATTTGAACATGAGGCAGAGGCGATGGTTGGAGCACATAAAGGATTATGATTGCGAGATCCACTACCACCCGAGTAAGGCCAATGTAGTGACAGATGCTCTTAGACGAAAGGAGAGGCTTGAACCAATTCGGATAAAGGTTTAGCACATCATTATGACCTCGGATGTGATGACACAGGTCAAGGAGTTTCAAGACGAGGCATTGAAAGAAGATCGTCTTAACTCTGAAAGGATGAGACGTCTGGTCGCGGAATTGGGTAAAAACACTCTCGGTGTAAGAACACCCGATTCAGACGAATGTGGATTCCTTATTATGGGGATTTACGTGGGAGGATCATGGATGAAGCTCATAAGACTCGATACTCCATTCATCCCGATGCAACAAAAATGTATCAAGACATGAAGAAAGATTATTGGTAGCCAGGTATGAAGCTTGACGTAGTGAAGTACGTGAGTAAGTGCCTTACTTGCTTGCAAGTGAAGGCAGAGCATAAGAAGCCGTATGGGAAGATCCAACTTTTGGATATACCCGAGTGAAAGTGGGAGGATATCACCATGGACTTTATCACGAAGTTACCACATACCGCGAAAGGGTATGATGCCATATGGGTGATACTTGATCGTTTGACGAAGAGTGCTCACTTCCTGTCGATCCATGAAACGTATTCCTTTGAAAGACTCGCGGATCTATTCATCAAAGAGATTGTAAGCTGTCATGGTGTACCGGTGTCTATTGTGTCTGATCGTGACACTCGGTTTACATCCAAGTTCTGGAAGAGATTTCATGCTGCAATGGGGACGAGGTTACATATCAGCACGACTTATCACCCCCGGACAGATGGTCAGTCAGAAAGGACCACTTAGACGCTAGAAGATATGTTTTGGGCATGCGTCATAGACTTTGGAGGAAGTTGGGACGACCACTTACCATTAGGCGAATTCTGAGGATCTCCCCCTAATCTTAGATAGGTCGTATGGGGGTTCGCCGCGGTTCATGGCATGCCTCCTTATGAGATGCTATATGATAGGAATGTAGAACCCCCGCTTGTTGGGGTGATATTGGCCATAAAGAGTTAGGGGGCATCGAGGTGATTGAGGCTACGACTGAGAAGCTGGAAAAGATCAAGGACTTTATGAAGGCTGCAAAAGATAGACAGAAGTCGTATACCGACAAGAGACGTAGACCGATTGAGTTCAAGGTGGGTGATAGAGTTATGTTGAAAGTCTCACCTTGGAAGGGCATTATTCGGTTTTGAAAGCATGGCAAGTTGAGCCCAAGGTACATAGGGTCTTTTCGAATCATTGCTCAAGTAGGAGAGGTGGCCAATAGGTTGGAGTTGCCTGATGAGTTAAGTGGAATTCACCCGACATTCCATGTATCTCCTATGCAAAAGTGTTTAGTCGATGAAGATATGGTCGTACCATTGGAGGATATTGAAGTAGATGAACGGCTTAGTTATGTGGAGCAGCCGGTGGCGATCATTGATCACAAAGAGAAGAGACTAAGGAATAAAGTGGTTCCCTTAGTGCGAGTACAATGGAAGCACAAGAAGGGATCAAAGTCCATTTGGGAAGCTGAGGAGGAGATGAGGCAGCTTTACCCTTGATTATTCAACGACTAATATGTTTCGAGGACGAAACCTTAATAAGGGAGTGGACTTGTAATGTTCGAAATAAAGTCAAAACTAGCCAAATAGTAATAATGGGCTTAGATGGGGTTATTTAATGTAAATAAGATGAAAATGGGTTATAAACTAAGTTAACATTTGGAGTTACAGGTTGGACGAGTTTAACGTCCCGGGAACGCCCGGTATATATAAACGGATCGGCTAGAGCCACAATCATTTGCAACTCAACACCCAACTTCTAGGGAGAGAGTGTAGAGAGTGAAAGTTGAGAGAAAGTGGTGATTCAAGGCTCGGTTGATCAAGGGATTGAAGATCGGTGTTTGTGGGCATCCAAACAACAAGAAAAGACCAAGAATCCAGGTAAGAAACACCATCTAATCGTCTCTTTAGATTAAACCCGGATTCTAGGGTTTAGGGGGTTTTGAAAGTGGCAAAGAATCATCGAAAACTCATGTTTTTGTGTAAGAAAACATGTAAAAAGCTTAGATATAGCTTCATGGATGATAAACCAAGGTTTTGGGTGTAAAAGATTGAAGTTTTGGATTAAAAATGGACTGATTCATAATTTCAGCCTGTTTTGTGAAATTGCATGCTCATCTAGCGAAATTATGTAGTCGTCCAGTGAAACTATGGAGTTTTCTTGCGAAAATATAGTTTCGCAGGTAGTTTTGCAGACATGGATTTCCAACGAAAGTTGGGCGAAATTGGTAGCGAAACTGCCAGCGAAGGTGGCAACGAAACTGCTGGCGAAACTAGCAGCGAATCTGCTTATCTTGAAGCCAAATTAGCAGCGAAATTAGGCAGAAATAAACCCCTTTGAGTGTTAACTTATCTGCAGGCTGCTTAGTGTGACCCTTGCTTAGAAAGCTTGATTAAGAAGCTACCTACTGAGTCCAGATGAGTTCTAGATTCCCTATTTAAAAGGTTAAACACGTTTGAGGCTGGAAATGCATACCAAATATACGTTTTATATGACCAAGATTTTAAGAGGTTCTAACAGGAAGATCAATTTTTCTATAACAAAATGTGCTATATAGATGTTTAAAAATTTCTATAACAAAATTTTAAGAGGTTTTGTCAGCACGGCCCCAGCCAGGGGCGTTGCCCCTTGGACCCCACTAGCGGCTGCTGCCCTCTAGGACCTCACTTTCAGGGATGTCGCCCTCTAACCGCCGCTGTCCTGCGGAGGGTCGGTTATGTTTTTACAATGGATTGTACTTGTTATGTATGTGTATGTTTTTGTGAGTGCATGATGTGTGATGATTATATGATGATGTGTGATGATGTGATGTATGTATACATTATGTATCTTTATATTCCTTATACGTATTTTTTTGTGGCTTTATGTGGTGTGATTTTGTTACGAACGTAATGTTTTATCTTAACAAAGTGAATTATTTAAGATAATGAAAGTGAAAAATAATGAAAGAATGTATGAAAGTCTTGTAAGAAAATGTAAAGGGGTTCACAACTCAATGAGAGTTGTTAGCCCGACTGTGTGTTACAGCGTGCGATCTTGGCTGACCTATGAGAGTTCACACAGAGGAGTCAGTCTTGGTGACTGCTCCATACGTGCGATATGGGATCTATAACGCCCGGAATAATGTCTAAGCGAGCCAAATAATAATAATGGGCTTCGACGAGATCATTTAATGAAAATAAGATGGATATGGGTTATAGACCAGTTAATTCTTCGGGTTATGAGTTTGACGAGTTTAAGGTCTCGGGAACGCCTGGTATATATAAATGGATCAGCTTGAGCAGCTCTCATTTGCAACTTAACACTCTAGTTCTAAAGAGAGAGTAGAGAGAGAAAGTAGAGAGAATTGAAGATTCAAGGCTCGGTTGATCTCAGGAGTGAAGATCGGTGTTCGTGGGCATCCAAACAACAACAAACGACCAAGAATCCAGGTAACAAACATCATTTAATCGTTCCTTTTGATGTAAACCCGGATTCTAGGGCTTGGGTTTTTGAAAGTGGCAAAGATTTATCCAAAACTCACGTTTTTGTGTAAGAAAACATGTAAGAAGCTTAGATATAGATTATTGGGTGATAAACCAAGGTCTTGGATGTAAAATATTAAAGTTTTGTGTCAAAAATGGGTTGGTTCGTTATTTTCAGCCCGATTTGCGAAACTGGATGTTCATCGACCAAAACTATGTATTCATCCGGCGAATCTATGGATCTTCCTGCGAAACTATAGTTTCGCAGGTAGTTTCGCAGACATGATTATCAAACGAAAGTTGGGCGAAACTAGCAGCGAAACTGGCAGCGAAGATGCCAGCGAAACTGGCAGCGAAGATGCCAGCGAAACTGCCAGCGAAACTGCTGGCGAAACTGGCAGCGAAACTGCTGGCGAAACTAGCAGCAAAACTGCTGATCATGCAGTGAAATTAGCAGCAAAATTAGGCAAATTAACTCCTTTGAGTGTTAACTGATCTGTAGGCTGTGTAGTGCAACCCTTTCTTTGAAAGCTTGATTGAGAAGCTACTCATTAAGTACAGGTGAGTTCTAGATCTCCTATTTTAAAGGTTTTAAACTTGTTTGGTGCTGGAAATGAATACTAAATATACGTTTCTAAATGACCAAGATTTTAAGATGTTTTAACAAGAAGATTGATTTTTCTATAAAGAAATGTGCTATATAAAAGCGTTAAGATAAAAATTTTCACGCTGACCGGGCAGCCCGGCCCTAGCCAGGGGTGTTGCCCCTTGGACCCCACTAGGGGCTGCTGCCCCTAGGACCCCGCTGTCAGGGGCTGCCGCCCCCGAACCTCCGCTGTCTCGCGGAGGGTCGGTTATGTTCTATGATGACTTGTGCTTGTTGTGCATGTGTATGCGTATGTGAATTGATGATGCATGATGTTTATGATGATGTGTGATGGGGTATGTGATGTTTATGTGATGCTATGTATGTTCATGTTATGTTTTCTTATGTTCCTATTATGTATTATTCCGTGACTTACGTGTTATGATTATGAAACGAACGAAAAGTATTATGTAACGTAAAGCGGAAGTTAATGATAATGATAAGTGGAATGTAAGTAAGAACGAATGCATGCATTAATGAATGAATGAAAGTACGAAAGTCTTGCAAGCAATGTATGGAGGTTCACACCCAATGAAGGGTGTTAGCTCAACTGTGTGCGGGATAGCTACCCCGGAAGGATGCACACTGGGGTCTAATCTTTGTGATTAACCATACATATGGGATCCTTGTCGCTTGCCTTAGGTACTGGGATCAGCTTCGTGCACAACATTCGAGGTCTATGATAGACCTCAAGCCCAGTAACCAGCTTCGTGCACAATGTTCGGGGTGTACCACATGGCATTGGTCCGGAATGAAAGATGAATAATAATGATGAGTGTACTTGCCCCAGGCCCTAGGGTCAGCTTTGTGCAAAATTTATGGGGTACAGTACATGTCGTCAGAAGTTATTGAATGTACGAAAGATAAGTAAAGAAGATTATGAATGAAAGTGAATGATAACGATGACGTACGATATGAATGAACGAAAGTTAACGAATGAATGATCAAATATAATAATGCTATTATCTATGTGTACGTATGATGCATGATCGCGAATGAAAGTAATGAACGATCGTAAAAGGATATAAAGTATTTTATTTATAAAACTAGAACTCACTCAGCAACACTGACTTTTATGTGTTTCCAGTTGGCAGGTAATGGTTGATAAGGATGGCACGTGGTGGCTACTTGGCTCAGTTTGGATGGCATCCATTTTCTATAATGTTTTCGTGATGTAATGCAACAAGTTATTTTGTAATCAGTCAACGATATATTATTTTGCAAAAGCAATTATAATGAAATTAAATGGTTGTTTAAATGTTTCCGCTGTAATGTTTTATTAAAGTTAATATAAATATATGTTTTATGTGCGATGATTGACCAGCTGTGAGCGTCACGGGAACGGGGCCTTACAGGATCCTTGTCGCTTAACCCTAGATGATATGGCTTTGTGCCTGAGAGGGGGGTTAAGCATACGACACGATCTAGATAGAAGTGAAAGATAATAAAAAGTGCAAAACGTGCGATAAGTGCGAAACGAACAATGACGGAAGATAATAAATATTACCTTGATGTATGTACGATGTATGATCACGTGCGATAGTAAAGAAAATGTTTTAACAAAAGAAAGGTAATATATTTTTATTAAACTAGAACTCACTCAGCAACGCTGACTTTTACGTATTTTCCAGTTGGCAAGTAATGATTGTTGAGAATGGCACGGGCGCAACTACTTAGCAAGTTTTTGGATGGCATCCATTTTATGATAAATGACATTTTTGTGATGTAATGCAAACAATGAGATTTTTGTAACGGTTAACAATGATTGTATTGTCTTGCAAAAGTGGTCATTAATACATGGAATGGTTTATTTTGTATTCCGCTATGATGTTTTAGCAAATTTAAATATATGTTTTATGTTTTATGTGCGATGATTGTCAAACTGTGAGTGTCCTGGAAAAGGGGCCTTACAATGATGATGGACCTGGAGCTGGGTCTGCCAGTGATGGATCCAAAATGGCTTTGATCATGTTGGAGAAGTCTCTTGCTTCAGCCATCTTGTCTCTGCTCAACAATGTTTCTTCATCTGGCTCATAGTGTAGATAGCTTCAATAGGCATGTGCCTCAGAGATATAGGTTCCCACACTGATACTGTGGAAAGCCTATCTCTATGAATCAATAAAGATTCATCGACATCCACCACAAGCTTCACAATATTACCCAACTGGAGAGGAACCTTCTTCTTCTTTTTTTGTTTTTGTTGTTGTTTATTCTATCGTAGGCCATCTTCAAAATCTTGATGCATTTAAATTAGAAATACATATTAGCCTCTTCAAGCTTGTTATCTATCTCTCTGAAGCGTCTTGTGAATATGTAGTGGATATACGATTCATCAAGCAGCCTTACCTCATATCCATTAAGAAGCCTAATCGCTGATCCTTCTTTTTTTCCCCATTTTCTCTTAATAACCAACTCATATGTAATTTCATCATAAAATACATTAGAGATTTGTTTAGTCTTGTAAATACCAACCACCATCTTTTTTTAAGAGATTCAGTTGGTTTTACATTCAACCCAGGAAATACCAACTCTTCAGTCCCTTTTATCTTTTTCTGCTTCTCTAGAGGATTTTGAAAGGAATTGTCTTTCCTTATGCAAATAGCTTTGAGTAATTTGAAGTTATTGGTTTTCATGAACATCCTCAATATATCTTCAAACTCATATGCTCTTTACATTGTATTGTGATTGATCAACTCAAGCTCAGCTAGTTTTTGCAAGTCATGGATCTACAGGAAGTTCACAAGAGCAAAGACTCTTTGAAGAATTGGACTAGCCTTGAGATCCTCGTAACCATGAACATATTCCATTCACTATCATACATCCAGGCAATGATCTTCACATCTACTTTGCCTTCTAGAGCAGATGTTCCCTTTATTATCTCTGAAGTGGTTAGCCCTTCTTGAAGCTTCAATTGTGAGGGCTCAATAAACCATTCAAGTTTCTTGTGAAGCATGGGTGCCAAGACATCATGGTCTTTGGGAGTGAGCTAGATGTCTTGACCTGACCTCTCGTCCTGGGCATCCTCCCTACGACTGCTTCTTCCATTTTCTTTTTCTTTCTTTCTTATCATTGATCATGTTGAGGATTGCAGCCCTGAGGGAATTAGTTTTCATGTTTTCCAGTTTTCTGTTTGTATAGCCTTGTTCAGAATGATAATCCTTCATTTCCCAATCAGTCATGCTATAAGGATGAGGATACTATGATTGAGGAGCTTCAGACCGTTGAGGTTACGTTGGAGTGGATGAAATTGGTGACCTTACTGTCTTTTATTCATAGTAAGTCACAAAGTTTGGATCAAGAAGTTTATTCAACGTATTTACTTCTTCTAGCATAGCTTCATAGGTCATTCTAAACACTTTATCAACATCATAACCATGATTGATTAAGTACATGGCTTTAATCATCAAATCATCGGTTTAAGATTTTTTTGACCATCTCCTCAATAGAGGATTCAGCCTTTACATGACTGTCTCTAACCATTGGTTCATCAACATCGCTTGCCTGATAACCTCCTTCTATCTCTCCTTCCAAGACTATCACTTCTATCTTTTCCTTCATTTGTTCCTCAGCCTTTTAATGTTCTAGAAATTGAGCTATAGTAGCTAGACTTCTAGGATCAACTTTTTGTTTCTCTTTAGCTGACTCCTCTTCTTCCATAGGCCTTTTTCCCTTGGCTTTTTCAGATAAATACTTTCTCTTCCTGGAATAAGTATGCACACGTGATCCAGATGAAGAGGGCTTAGAGGATTCAGCTTCTTTTTGTTTATTTACTTGTTCTTGCCTATTAGCTTCTTCTTTTTCTTTAATCTCCTCATATAATCTTTTGATAAGTTCCTTCTACTCATCAGATAAAGAAATAGATGGAACAATCTATAGAGTTTGCAATCATGTTGCAACCACCATAGTCACTATCTGTATAAGCATACAGATTGAAGTCAGAATTCTTTGGATACCAAAGGCCAAGTGATGGAACACCTTTGAGATATCTTAAATTCTCTTGACAGTGATTAGGTGTGACATCTTGGGGTTTGTTTGATATATTGCACAAATACATGTGGCAAACATGATATCAGGCCTGCTAGCTGTGAGGTATATTAAAGAACCAGTCATTGCCTTGTAGAGATGCTCAACAACACACTCCCCCTCAAGACCAGGTCCAAGGTGGTGATTTCTGGCTATGGGTGTATTAGCAACCTTTAAACCAGTCATGTTGAACCTTTTAAGTATGTTTGTACATACTTTGACTGAATTATGAAGATGCCATTGTCCACTTGCTTCACTTGAAATCCAAGAAAAAATTGAGTTCCCCCATGGCACTCATTTCAAATCTATCCTTCATCAGCTTCTCAAAGTATTTGCAGAGCTTTGGATTAGTTGACCCAAAGATAATGTCATCTACATATACTTGAACTAGCATTATGTCATTTCCTGTTCCTTTGATGTAGAGAGTTCCATCAATAGTACCCTTTTTTTAGCCATGCTGACAGAGATACCAAGATAGAGTCTCATACCACCTTCTTGGTGTTTTGTGCAGCCCATAAAGAGCTTTATCAAGCCTGCAGACATAATCAAGATGATGAGGATCTGCAAACCCATGTGATTGTCTGACATACACCTCTTTATTAATCACCCCATAGAGAAAAGCACACTTGATATCAAGTTGGTGGACCTTGAAGTTCTTGGATGCAGCAAAAGCTAGGAATATCCTGACAACTTCAAGTCTTGCTACAGGAGTAAAGACATCTGTGTAGTCAATTCCTTCTTCTAGAGTATACCCTTGAACAACTAGTCTTGCCTTGTTCATGATATCAAGTCCTCTATCATCCTTCTTATTCCTAAACACCCATTTGGTTCCTATGGTAGTCTTCCCTTGAGGAAGAGGACATAGGTTCTAAACCTTTTGCCTTTTGAATTGAAGCAGCTTCTCTTGAATAGCTTCAACCCAACTTTCATCCTTTAGAACCTCATCAATCTTCTTTGGATCTATCAAGGATAAGTAGCACACCCCAACCTTGACGGTGAAATCGTCGAGATGTGAGGGTTAAGATTGTTCACAATCACATAACGCTATTATTTAATCCAAATATAATCATAAATTTCCAATGTAATATTACAAAGCATAAGTCTCAAAGATGAAAATAGACATAACTTAAGATGTAAATAATCCAAGACATTTCATTTATTTAACTAGGTCCACTCCTAGATGTGAAAGAACTTCAAAGGTGGCTATCAAACTTGCGCATTTCCTGAAACATGTTAAAAATAAAAGGTCAACATAATGTTGATGAGATTTCCATAGTTTTCATACATACATATATAAAAGATGGTAATTCATGTCATAAGTTAGTAAACAAAGTAACTAGGGATGTTTTTCAGATGTAACAATCAAACCTTAAAAGTTTACAAGTTTACATTTTTACAAGATTATACGATTAGCTAAATGTACTTGGATTAACCAAGCAGGCATGTTAGGTCCATAGATCTATGACGTCGCCAGACAAGCAAGAGTTAATGATTGCACATATAATAGTCAATACATGGTAATTACTAAAATTCAACAAACCACAACAAACAAGTGAATTGCCCAAATGTTTACAAGAATCAAACGATTTTACAAGTGCAATGATTATAAGATAACATGTTTCACCCCAAAGTGTAACAATATGAAAAAGGGGTATAGAAATACTCACATGATCAACAAGTATATAATTGATGATTAATAATGAAAATAATAGGCGTCGTTCCAACGTAAACCGTCACGAGACGCCTAATTATATAATTACAAGATTTAAGTTTAATAATACTTTTAACGAGTTAACGAGAACTAAGGTTTCAATTTGGTATTTGGGACTTGTCAAATAATTATGTTTAACAAAATGGAATTATATTCATTAAACTCAAAGAAATTTGCTACATTTTATGTAACATATATATAAAAATATAACATTTATAACAATTTGTATATATATGTAGATTTAAATAAAGTCTAAGAACACAATTTAAACAAAACTTTAAAGGCAACGTTTGAAATAATCATATTTGTGGAACAAAGTAGTATGGATTTTTATATAAAAAAAACTATTTATATCTAAAGTGAAAAGTATTTATTTTTAACGAAATAACTCTCAGAAAATAATTATAAGTATTTTAGAAAAATCAGCCTTTATAAAATGGGTTTTTATAATTTTTTTTAAAAAAATAGAATTGGTTTTGAAGGCTAAAAGCCATAAAAATGAAAACATGAGGTTCCCCAAATTCGAACCGGGGACGTCTTGTTTGGAAGTCTCGTGTGTTACCAGTGAAGCAAGGTCAGTGGCCATGTTAGGTCTCGGCCCCTTATTATTAAAAACATAATTATCCATGAATGCCCAAATCCATCAAACCCTAGATTGTTCTTGGATCCAATTGAACCCCGATTCGATTCAATTACCGGTACATGTAGATGTGTTTAATTACCCGAATGAAGATGATTCGAAGTCGAACACTACGAAGAACAAGCCGCGACTGAGACTTGACTCAATTTGTGGGCAAACGACCATGAAAACCAAATTAAACTCGTGTGAGGCTTTGGATAGTGATCTTGATGCAAAGCCCTCTCTTAATTTCAGTTTAATTTGCTCAGAAAGTGGATTTTGATTGAGGTGCAAGTTTGGATGAAATGGTTGTTTGGATCTATTTGTTTGTGTGTTTTCAGGAGAAATTTGAACCAATACTCGTTTGGGAATAACTAGATGATTGATTAGGTTCATTTAATTAGCTTATTTTTAGAGTTTAAAGTTTCAAACGACTATGAGTTTAAGATGATTTTGGTTATGCATCGTTTGGGTTTGTAACCGATGTTAGAACTCAATTAAAGTAGTTAGTTGAGTTCGAATCGAGTTTCCGAATGGTTAGATTGGTTTTTGGGGTTACAATTTGGAGTATTTTGGTGATTTTAAGGTCGGGTGAGGGGGGGAATATTGGTTTGGGTTTTATAATTTTACAGTTTTGGCCCATGTGGTTTAACAATTAACATTTTATATATAAACTTTATAATTAAAGTTTCGAAATTTGAAATTAGGCCCTTTGAACTTAATCAAACTTTGAGTTTTACATAATTTAACTTTTTAATTAGTATGACTTATTATTATTGTTATTATTATTATTATTATTATTATTATTATTATTATTATTATTATTTTATTATTATTATTATTATTATTATTATTATCCAATTAAATATTTTTATTTTTAACTTTCATACATTAAAATTTAATTACAACAAAAAAAAATAAGCATAAATAACACATAAATTTCATAATTGACAATAATGACCCTTATAAGAATAAATGACGTTTAATTTATAATTAACGGAAAGTACGAGATGTTACAATAAGAAACAAGAGTGAAGACAAACATTTGCATCATGGGTTTGTCCTCTTGTTCATACCCCTAAATCAACATCTCCAATGATGTTTGTGGTAGGGTGAGACTTGTGGATCCTTAGCTGAGGGATCACAGCAAGTCGCTTATATAGATCTAAATTAGAGAAATTCTGATCTGGCAATGAGGATTCACCCTTCACATCAGCACACTTATCAAGATTGACTTGATCCAATGAGTTTGTGACATCATTGATGTTGTCTTTAATGGAGTGGTTATCAGCATCAAGGAATTCTTGATCTCTTTCACCACCACCATTTTTTCCAACATTTGAAGCTCATTCATCTAAGTTAGTGCCTCTAAGCTGGATTTTGAAGGCACCCTAGAAGTATCAGCAGGATTTGTCATTGATGTGCTGTTAGAAACTTCATTTGCAGGATTAGTTACCATTGGAGCTAAAGTTGTGTAGCTTGAAGGTTTTCTCAGCTCAAATCTTGGGTCAGGATCACCAGTAGGTAGTATATCTGCGGATCCTGAAACATGTTCACAAGATTTGTTAAAACAGTTGGTAAATAAATCAAGATCAAATAGCCAATCCAGACAAGAACCTCTCACACTGGGAGTGTGCTCATTGAAAGTCACATTGGCTAACTCCTCAACTACTCTAGATCTAAGATTGTATACTCTATAAGACTTAGCTTGAGAAGAGTATATAATAAAGTGTCCATCATCTGATTTCTTAGCAAACTTGGCAATTTGATTTTTGGTATTCAAGATGGTGCAAGGACATCCAAATGACCTGAGAAAACCAATGAAAGGTTTCCTCTTGTGCCAAAGTTCATAAGGAGTCTTACCTTGTGCCTTAACTACTAAAACTCAGTTTTGCACATAGCAAGCAGTGTTCACTGCCTTTGCCCAGAAGGTGATGGGTAGTTTAGAGTCAGACAACATAGTTCTTGCAGCTTCAATTAGTGTCCTGTTTCACCTCTCAGTAACATCATTTTGCTGAGGAGTCCCAGGAGCACCATATTGTCTTGTAATACCTTTTTCATCACAAAATGTATCAAGGATTTGGTTTTTGAATTCAGTTCCTTGATCACAACTTATGGTTTTGACCTTGTGATCACATTGATTCTCAATCTTTAAGATGAAATTCTTCAGAATCTCAGGAGTCTCATCCTTAGTTCTAAGCAAGAACCAAGTAAATCTTATAAAGTCATCTGTGATCACCAAACAATAAGAGGTCCTTCCTAGACTTATTACACTAGTGGGATGAAAGAGATCCATATGTAATAAGTGTAGGAGAGTAGTGATAGAGTTACTTTCCTTTGACTTGTGAGATACCTTGTGTTGTTTCCCTTTCAGGCATGCAACACAGTGATCATCACTTGTAAACTATTTCTATGGCATTCCAGTCACCAAATCATTCTTAATTAATTTTTTCATGTTTTTTAAAGTTTACATGGCATACTCTTTTATGCTAGAGGAAAGACTCATCACTATTTGCTTTAGATAGAAAGCATGAAACTTCTCCTGAGGGAGATGTTTCTTGCAAATTCATCTTGTTCATGTTCCCTTTTCTGGGGGCTTTGAGTAGGATATGATCATGAGGAATGACCACCCCGGGCCTGAGAACAATGCAATCATGCTCAGTAAAGAGCATGTTATGACTCTGATCACAAAATTGGGACACACTCAGAAGATTGTACCCAATGTCCTTGACATAGTTTACCTTCTCAATGCTGAGCTTACCATTTGTGACCCTGCCCCTTCCTGTAATGTAGCCTCCTGCGTCTCCTCCAAAAGCAACTGGTCCTCCATCAATTCTTTCACACATTTGGAGTAGTGACCTATTACCTGTCATGTGCCTGGAACAACAACTATTAATGATCCATACATTTCTATATGTCTTGAGCTATTCCTGCACAAAAGAGATGGTTAGTTACATTTGGAAACCCAAGCCTCATTGGTATTGGGCTCATCAAAACAAGTTGAAGACAATGCAATATGGTCATGTTTTGAGGATCATTTGCTGATGTTGATGAAGAACTTTTAGCCACTAGGTCTTTCTTTGTCTTTCACACCACCTTTGGAAGCTTAGAGTTGTCCTTCATCACTTTGGAAGTTTTGTTGACTTCGGAAGTTTTGTTGACTTTTGAAGTTTTGATGACTGGACCTTTAGAAGATCTTGTTTTCATTACAGCAGACTTCAGTGCTTCGGAAGTATTCCTTTCTTTCGAAACCAAATTTTCTTCCGAAGGCAAGTTTCCACTTGTCTTCTTTATTTTGGAGCTTCTGAAGGAAAAATATTTTCCTTCTGAAGCTTGCTTCTTCTTCTCCAAACTCTTAGAAGTTTCTTTCTTGGTCATGTGAAGAGTACTCTTTGGATTGTAAGCACAATCTTTAGCAATATGAGAGGTACTTCCAAACATGACACAGTCCATTTTCTTCCTTCTAGGAGTATTCTTTTGTGAACAAGGCTGAACTTGATCACTTTCCTTCTCCATCTTCATCTTTGTAGATGTTGTGGCAATTCTTGTGGGGATAAAACTAACTTTGGAGCTGGATAGTTCAGCTTGTACAGCAGTGGTGCACAACTGATTAGCCTTTTTTTATGATGGGATGATTTGGACATGAACTAGAACTCTTGTTGTTGGAGTTCAAGTTTGTGTCTTTAGCGTTAACCACCTCAAATCCTGTAGAGATGAAGACTTGTTTCTGTGCAGAGTTGTTGATACATGTATGTACCTAGATCTGGATATGAATGTAATAGATCTTGTTTGTCTGATTCTGATGTAATGTTTGGAATGATTAATGAAATGATATTGGTTGTTTGTGATTTATAATGTTTAATATTTCATTAATAAGTTGATGTTGAATTGGCTAATTAGGTTTGTGGTTGTTTGAATTGTTACACATAATGTTATATTAATTAATACATTCAAACTTAACAAAATGAAGTTCTCATGCGAATGGCCCATGCGAATGGACCATACGCATGAATAACTTCATACGAATGACTAAGTCGCACGACTGAACCAGGAGACTGGATCAGTCGTATGATTGTAACATAAGATTGGCTCAGTCGCACGACTGAACACTCAGTCGTGCGGATGAATCAACCGCATGGTTCAATCGCACGACTGAACCATACTAATGGTTCAGTCGCACGAATGAACAATACTAACCTATAAATACAACCCAATTCGTGGAAAAACGTAAGCATTCATTCTATTTCGACTCCAGACGTACCCTAGCTTTCCAGAAGCCTCCAAGTTCGTTCTCCAAGTTCATAGAACGTTGTAGATCGATTCCCAATCGATTCTTAATGTTTGATTCAATACTTTATTGATTCTACGTGCGTTCTCACTGATTGGATCGCCAATCAAATAGGATTCCGCACTATTTGGTTTGGTTTACACGTTAATCATTCGGTATTTCGTTCAAATACCAGGTCCTAACAAGTGGTATCAGAGCTTTGGCTCTTGATTACGTGTAATTCAATCAAGATTGATAAAAAGTTTGTGTTTTTACCCTAAAAACGCAATCTTTTTGTGTCAAAAGTGATCTTTGACGTCCCCTGCTCATCAAGTTTTGGCTTCTACGGCCTTAGGCGATTAGAGTTAGTGAAAATTCGAGTTTTTACGGCTAAAACACGTTTAACCTAGAAATTTTCGCAAAACAGCAGCTTCAATCGCACGAGTGAGCCATTCGCACGACTGGACTTCATTCGCATTGTCCAGACGCACGATTGGACCTAGTCGTATCCCCATTCGTACGACTGAACCATCTGTTCGCAGTGTTCATACGCATTTGCTTCATTCGCACGACTGAACCAATCGCTTAGTTCAGCCGCACGATTGAACCAGTCGCATAGTTCATCCGCACGGATAGCCCATACGCATCACCCAGTCGCACCAGTTTGACCGATTGTTTAGTATACATAAAGTTAATCGACATGGAAGATCAGATGTCAGCGTTTATTGCTGGGAAGGACTCAAGGACCCATAACCTACTGTTACTTGAGATGAGGTGGGGAATCATAATAAACCACCAAAGCTCTTAACGTTAGATGAGTTTCCCCACTGGAAACAACGTTTTGAGATCTACCTCAATGGAGTGGATCCAAATTTGTGGGAAGCTATCGAGATTGGGTATAGTATGCCGGTGGGAGTAGATGGGGTAAAGCTTACTTTGGGAGGGATGATTGATGCTCAGAAAGTTAAGTATAATGCAGAGAAGAGAGTCTACGCATTGATCACACTGTCTATTCTTAAAGATATTTTCCACCAGTACTCGAAGAATAAGCAGGCCAAGAAATTATGGGATGAGTTGGAAAAGAGATATGACGGGAATGCTTCACTGAAGGCATTTAAAGCTAAGGAGCTAAAGAAAGAATTTGACAACTTCTCATCGATAGGAAATGAGAGTTTGGACGATGTTATTGATAGATTCTACCATCTGATGAGTGAACTGCATACACATGGGGTTGCTACTACCATGGAAGAAAAAGTGACTAATTTTGCAGACGGATTGCCGGAAAAGTGGGCTTCATGTGTGTCAAATTTGAGACAGAATGAGATGCTGGCAAAGCTGGATATCAATGACTTCATTCTAAAGTTGCGAGAAGAAGCACTTAGGATGAAGAACAGAGCTCAGAAGTCTTCATACACTCAGAATCCAGCTTTGTACAATGCCACGCCTCAAGCTAAGACATCTGGAGCACCTCTCCAGACTGCATTTGTGTCTAGCTCATCAGGTCCTTCACAAGCTTCTCTTTCAGGATCAGACACGTAAGGGTCTTCTTGTACCCATTACATTGGATCTGAAGCAAATACTACTAGACTGAAGACCGAGAACCTCGGTAATGTGACTGTGGAAGTAGCTCGAGAGCACATGGATCTCTTGGCAGCAGTGGTTCATTCCTATGATGGACTTGTTGCTGGGAAGATTGGAAACTGCCATCTGGTAGATGAGGACTACGAGCAAATAGATGAAATGGAGCTTGAGAGGATGGACATTATGTGGGCCCTAGCAAGTGCTGTCCGGAGGGCGAAGAAGTTTGTGAAAAAGACCGGACAGAACTTGGTTGCTACTAAGGACACCACATTTGGCTTTGACAAGAGCAAAGTGACCTGCTTCAACTGTGGAGAGAAGGGGCACTTCAAAAGAGAACGTGTGAAGCCAAAGAAGACGGGGAACGGGAACCCATTCTCGTCCTTCACTCATCAAGACAAACAAGCTTGCAGTTCTACTTCATCAAGCAAGGATCCAAAAGTCTTGACTGCTCATGATGATGAAGGACAGGACTGGAGCTTTAGGTTTGTATCTCCAGGGGAATCCTATATTGCAAGTGTTGAAGACTTAGATGACGATTCCGCGAGTGAAGGAGATATTGCAGTTGAGATAGCGATGTCAAATAGTGAAGAGACAACGGCAACTGAGGTCAGCTACAAGCCTGAAGAAGGGACTTCCACAGCAAAGACAGATTCACCAGAACCAGAGACATCTGATGCTGCGATGATGGCTAACTCTTCAGAATCTTCTCGGGGTGTTCGCTACAGTGCTGAAACCAACACGTGGATTGTAGACGGCGGAGCATCCAGGCACATGACAGGAAACAGGGCTCTTTTATCAAACGTCAAACAAATCAAAGTAGGGCATGTTTCATTTGTTGGAAACAAGGGAGGCTATATCACAGCTCAGGGAGAGGTTGGAAATCAGAAAGTTAAGTTTGATAAGGTGAACTACGTTCAACAACTTCAAAACAACTTACTTTCTGTTTCCCAAATATGTGATAAGGGATTTAAAGTCATATTTGACAACAAGAAGTGTTACGTGCTAAAGAAAGACTACGTGATTTCAGAGGATCAAGTTCAGATGACAGCTTCAAGATATAAAGACCTTTATGTTTTGGATCTCTCAACAGCTTCAACAACGGATCATGAGGTTCAGTGCTTTCTCTCAAAAGCCACTGAGAAGGACTCCATCTCCTGGCATAGGAGAATGGGACACATTAATCAGCGGAAGATGAATCACTTGATTCAGAAGGATCTTGTGAGAGGAGTTAATGTCAAGAATTTCCAGCTTCCTGATTTTTGTGTAGCTTGCAAGAAAGGCAAACAGACGAAGAAGTCTCATAAGGAAAAGAAAGTTCATTCAATAGAACTTCCACTTGAACTTCTTCACTTGGATCTGTTTGGTCCAGTTAGTACAAAGAGCATTGCAGGCGACTTGTACTGTTTTGTGGTTACTGATGACTACTCAAGATTCTCTTGGGTGATGTTTCTGAAGTCCAAATCAGAAACATTTGAGTAATTCAAGGAGTTAGTAACCACACTGGAATCTCTCTACAAGCTGAAGGTAAGACAAGTACGCTAAGACAACGGGACTGAATTCAAGAATCAGTGAATGGAGGCTTACTGCAAGGAAAAGGGAATTGTGCATCAATTCACTTCTGCCTACACGCCTCAGATGAATGGTGTTGCTGAGAGAAAGAACAGAAGCTTGATAGAGACAGCACGGACAATGCTGGCAGACTCGAAACTGCCTATCCAATTCTGGAATGAAGCAGTGGCTAATGCATGTTATACACTGAATCGAGTTCTAATAGTCAAGCGCCACGGAAAGACTTGTTACGAGCTACTACAACGACGTAAACCGAATCTGGAGTATCTCGAACCATTTGGCGCGCCGTGCACACTTCTGAAAAACACTCAAGAAGGTAAATTCAGCGAGAAGGCTGATGAAGGAATCTTCCTAGGATACAACATACCGAACAAGAGAGTTTACAACAACTCAACAGGTCGAGTAGAAGTGTGGTGTAATGTTGATGTTCAGAGATATACCACACCACCTACTGGCAAAGGACCCGCCTACTTTTTCGACTATGATGGATTCTTTAAGTCCTTCAACGTCCCTATCTCTCCTTCGGATGACGAGTTAGCTACTCGAATGATGTATGATATCTTGAACACACCATCTCTTGATTCAACATCATTGAGCTCACAGGGAGAATCATCGACTCAGTCAGGGGGAGTAGTCGACGACAGTGACTCCTCCTCTAAAGATGAAGCTGAAGAAGATGACCAGAACAGTCTGGAGGAACAGGTTCTAGTTCCTGCAAGTCCACAAGCATCTAACAGTGATGTACCTTCGACTTCGAAACCTCAAACTCCTTCTACCTCAGATGTAGAACCAAATGTTCATAATCTTGGCTCTGAGGTAGTTGTTCCTACTACTCCAGGATCACGTCTGAACGTCTATCATCCCCTAGACAATGTCTTTGGGGATGTCAGATCAGGAGTACAAACCCGAAATCAGCTGTACTCAGCTGATTATGCCTCTGTTATGGAAAAGGGATACATTCATGATGGTGCTTATCGATGTTTTGTCTCGCAGTTTGAGCCAAAATATGTCAGTGAAGCATTAACTGATGAGGCGTGGGTGAGTGCCATGCAAGAAGAACTTCTTCAGTTCAAGAAGTTAGGTGTATGGACTCTGGTACATAGAACTAAAGGTGCTAAGGTCATTGGCACCAAATGGGTTTTGAAATGCAAGAAGGATGACCAAGGGGTCATTATCAGGAACAAGGCTCGACTGGTGGTTCAGAGATTTCGCCAAGTCGAGGGGATTGATTACAATGAAGTGTTTGCACCCGTGGCAAGGATGGAAGCCATTCGTATCTTCCTTGCCTATGCATCTTACATGAAGATTAAAATCTACCAATTCGATGTGAAGAGTGCATTCCTTCATGGAGAAATTCGAGAAACAGTCTATGTCAGTCAACCCGAGGGATTTGAAGATCCTTATCATCAGGATAGAATTTACAAACTCGACAAGGCCTTATACGGGCTTCATCAAGCTCCAAGGGCCTAGTATGAGAAACTCTCAACTCATCTTGTGAAACACGGCTTTCGCAGGGGAGTGATTGACTGCACGCTGTTCATCAAAGAAAAAGATGGAGACCTACTGCTAGTACAGATCTATGTCGATGACATAATCTTCGGTTCAAAGAACGAAGAATTATGCAAAGAGTTTGAAGCAGTTATGAAGAAAGAGTTTGAGATGAGTGCTATGGGGGAGATGAAATTCTTTCTCGGATTACAGGTGGATCAGACACCAAATGGGATATTTCTACATCAGACCAAGTATGTGGGAGACATTCTCAGTCGGTTTGACATGGAGAATGCTTCTGCTGCTGGGACTCCACTTGCTACAAATCATGATATAGCACCTGACGAAAATGGAGATCTAGTAGATGCCACAATGTACTGAGGAATGATTGGATCCCTCATGTATCTCACAGCCTCAAGACCTGATATCATGTATGCTACATGTTTATGTTCTAGATATCAGGCTAAGCCTAAGGTTAACCATTTTATCGGGGTCAAGAGGATATTTCGTTATCTGAAGGGTACACCCACACTTGGGTTGTGGTATCCTCATGATGATGACTTTGAGCTTACGGCGTATAGTGACTCGGATTACGGGGGCTGCAAGATGAACTACAAGTCTACATCAGCAGGGTGTCAATTCTTTGGGAGGAGATTAGTTACCTGGCAGTGTAAGAAGCAGACCTCGGTTGCATTGTCAACCTGTGAAGCTGAATACGTTGCTGCTGCAAGTTGCTGTTCACAAATCATCTGGATTCAACAGCAAATGCGGGATTACGGTTTAAAGTTTTCTTCTAGTCCTATCTTTATTGAAAACTTTGCTGCAATTGCAGTAACTAAAAATCCGGTACAACATCCAAAGACCAAACACATCGGTATTAAATACCATTTTATAAGATATTGTTTTGTAAAGAACTTAATTGATGTGGTAAAAATTAATACTGATTTTCAACGCGCTGACCTCTATACAAAAGCCTTTGATAAACCACGTTTTCAATATCTGTTAGAGGTCAACGGGGTTAAAAAGAAAAGTGATGTTATTCCTGATGATGATCATGTGTAGTCCGATGCAGTTTAGTTAATTTTTCTTCTTTATTTTATTTTTCTTAATTTATTTTATTTTGTTTACATAAAATTCATGTTATATAGTTGTCTATTAAAATCCGAAAATAATTAAATCAGTCATGATTTTAGAATTTTAGGGGGAGAATAGGTCAGCCATTAACATTAAAAAAAATAAATAAACAAATAATAAATAAATAAAAAATAAATAAAAATAAAAAAAATGAGGGAGAAGGAGTGGATAGCTGATATAAGGTAGATGGTATCTGTGATACCGATTCAAACCCTTTGGAAAATGATAGTACACAGGAACAAATCAAGAGGGACTTTAAAATTTAATTTAGAAAAGATGCAAAATTCAAAGCATAAGTCTATGTAGTCTAAGCAATATAAAAGGGAAGATGATAGGAAAACTGGTAACTACTAAGGTAACACAAAAAAAGTAGACCTAGAGGTTGCTAGACCGCAGATGATATGTCGGTAGATTCAACACAATAGATGATTAGACCTTACCGGTGATCTCAAGATCAAACTAAGTTGTTCAACTGACTGTGGGCTTCCATCTTATCACTGGTTAACACAATCAACAATATTCCAATAAGGGGTACTGAGCATGTAAATGCCACAAATGTGTGCGGATGACCATTAATAGAGCAAAGCACGAAAAAAAATATGAAAGACAAATGCTATCAAGCTAATGACTTATGTTGTTGGTGCATTTTGTGCAAAATAAAATTAAGCTGCTCTAACAAGAATATAGGTTGTGTGCCTCTCTGCTGTGCGATGGCACTGACCTGAGGATAAGCATAACCTAGATATTCTAGAGTTCATTGTTGTTTGCCGCCTCTCTGCTGTGCGATGGCACTGACCTGAGGATTGGCTTCTCTTTGAAAGCTCTAAGAATAGTCTCTTCTTGTAAAAATACGCGTAGACCGCTCAAAAGCTCCTGAGGAATGTTGATTACCATATAAGTGTGGGATCCACAAATGTTAGTTGAATTAATTAAAACTAAAAACTATCACCAGTTTGTGTCAAAAGTCTGTGTATGGATTTAGGAGGACAAATATACTAACAATCATTGTGGCTGCAATTCTTGAAAGTTCAAATCAATGTGGGAATCTAATAGTACCAGTATGATTTCCTAAATATGCTAATGACTCTGGATGAAAACCAAGAATTGAGCATCAAAATGTTTTGATAACAAGTCCCAAATGATTTGACTTGCTTGTATGATTCCAAAATTGAATTGGTCCAGGTGTGGTCAAACTAAATTGAAGCTGCCTATTCCGGAACCAAATCCATTAGATTTCTATCTTAGGATTTATCTCTCACAAAAAGTCAAAAACAAGTTTAATTTTTGTACTTTAGTTTAATTTTCTAATTTACTTAGTCATTTTAGTTTATTTGTTTGTCGGACTACATCATGAAAATCAGTATGGGATCAACTCACTAAAAGGGTCATGTCTGAGATGACCACATGTGTTTTCAAAGTTTAAAAGGGTCACGTCTGAGGTGACAAAGTGTTTAAAAGGGTCACGTCTGAGGTGACAAATTGTTTAAAAGAATCACGTCTGATATGATCAAAAGTTTTCAAGTTAAAAATGATCATGTCTGAGATGATCAAATACTCATAATGTTAATTTCAACAGTCAAAAGGGGTGTAAATGTTAAATGTTCAAAATGGCAGAAAATTTAATAAGTATGACTCATTCGCACGAATGGACCATACGTATGGACTAATCATACGAATGGGAGCCATTCGTACGAATGGACCATGAGTATGGACCATCCAACTGAATGGCCCATACGATTGGCCCAGTCGGATGCTTAAGGGCGAACGAGTGAGTCAGTCGCACGACTGAGATCCAGTCGGACGACTGAAGAAGGGCGACTGAACCAATCGCACGATTGCTCTACCCACTCATGACTCAGATGATGATGACAGTGGGGATGCTGGAGATGATATGCCTATTCCACCGAGAGGCACTGCTACAGACGTTATACCTCCAGTATCTGCCCCAGCAGGTGACATAGCAGAGTCAGCAGGTTTCCACCAGGACTTCATACCTGGTGAGGAGGAAGAGGAGTCGGATGAGGAGCCCTTGACGAGGACTGTGAGAAGCAAGGTTGTTCCCACAGAGTATGGATTCCGGGCGGTTGGTGAATGCCCCAGGGATTCGGGAGAAACAGCTACAGATCCTAGCTATGCCCCTGAGTCAGCTAGTCGTGTTCTAGGGGGAGCATCCACCTCGACTGGATCGAGGAGGAAAAGGATGGCTCAGCCCCACGGCCAGAAGAAGAAGAAGAGACGACTCACCTTTGTTACCACCACAGCCACTACATCTACCACCACCACTACTACCTCTACAGCCACACCATCCACCACCACAGCCACCACAGCTACCACTACCACCACCACACCTCCCACCACTGTACATATGCCAACCACCACCATATCTTTCACGCCTACATCACCTCCACTATCTCACAGACCCAACCCCATCTTCACTACAGCCACCACCACCACCACTAGCCACCAAGCAGGACCCTCTTCACATCCCTCACATACATATGGATCACCTCTACCTCCAATTAGGGTAGAGGAACAACTTTCTGTGCTAAACCGGATGGTGATGCATTTGTTAGCTGCTAATGAGGAGAAGACGGCTCAGATCCGCCAGCTGGCAGATCTTACTTCTGCACATTCTCAGCAGATCTCGGAGCAGGCTCGGTTGATTGAGGAGCAGGCCCAACAAATGGCTGCTCAGAGCCACGAAATCACCCAACTCCAAGAGCACAGTGTCACATCTACTAAGAGGATTGAGGAGTTGGAGGAGGCTAAGAAGCCCATCATGCTAAAGCTTAGGGGATCTAAAGATGAGCCACTAAAGATTAAAGTGGGAGACGGAGATGATGGTGATGATGATGATGAGGATGATGATGAGGATGATGATGATGAGACTGAGGATGATGAAGGGATTGAAGAAGAGAGGACAGAGGAGAGAAATGAGGATGATGATGAAGAAGGAGGAGATGCAGCTGCATCTGCCTTTGCTCAAGGTCAGGAAAGGAGATCCAAGAAGAAACAAGACCAACAAGCTTCCTCCTCTGCTCCACCAAGCGATGATCCAGTGATCCAAGAGAAAAGTAATGATTAGATGTCTATGTATTTGATTACTTTTGTATTTGAATCATGTATTTAAACTGACGTATTTGATGTTTATATTAAGTTTAATGCAATTCTGTTTTGATTATTTACTAATGGTTGATATGTTGAATGTTTAAATCAAACAGATCCAAACTATCAAAGGGATGAATTCGATGTTGCTTCCCTTCAGCAGGTCAAGACTCAGTTAACTATGATTCTTGATCTGCAAGGGATCGTCAGAAGGTCGGTGAGTTATACCCCCGAAGAAGGGGAATTAATTCATGATCTATCAAATGAGCAACTAGCAGAGATCTTCAAGCTAAATCCCGACGAGATTGTAAAGGATGCTCCAACATGTGACTCTACAAGTGACGAAGAGCTCAACGACGTTGATGAAATAGAGATAGAAGATGTCACTGCAGAGCACTACCCTCAGCATGCTGACAATGAGGGAAATATGGTCCCCAATCTGGGTAAATCCATTGTTAGCGATACTTTTGAGGTGTTAGGTAAGATGGAGCAGGAGTCAAGAAGACAGAGGGAACAACCCAAGCCTCAAATGATGATGTTGACATCCGAAAGGCTGAGTGGGCTGCTTGTTTTGAAGAAGTTAGAGCCCAACGCGCTGCACCTAAACAGGACGCCTACACCAAACTCTACAGAGTCAATAAACATCATAAGGTGTCGGGCAGGATTATAGCGTGGGCATATTTTGAGGAGCTAAACATCTATGCAGTTAAGAGGGAGAAGGGCATAGAGTACTTTAGATTCCCACATGATCTAAAGACTCTACCAGGTTTTGAGCTCAACTAGCTGGCCAAACTGAAGCTGTTGTGTGCTGACCCAAGAAAGATGTCTGGCTAGTTTGAGGCTGCCCTAAGGAAGGAGTACCACACCAGGTGGGTTAACTTCAGACCCCAACAGCCTACAAGGTACATCAGAAGATTTGAAGTTGATGCCATTACTGGAAAGCCAAAGATAGTGTTGAAGTGGAGTCCTCCGCGCACAATGTCAAGAATCCCGCTCAGGGAAATGCCACAGGACTTCACTCCACACTTTAAGTGGTGGTACTATGATTGGAGGACAGGAGAAGCGGTCATAGTCCTAAACAAAGAGGGCCAAATGGATACTATCAGGGTATTTGACCCAATGTGGCTTACCAAGTTGTCAGCTAATGATGTCTACACTCTATACAAGTGGCCACTGTTCTATGATACGCAGGATATAGTACAAGCCCTCCAGTTCAGAACGTCATAAGACTATGCTTTGCGTTCGAGATTCACGTAGGAGTCACAAAAGAGGATAAGTACAAAAAGTATGAGGAGGTAATGAAGAAAACAAGACATTAGAGAGATCTAGGTCCAAGGGGGAGTTTGTTGACACATGTATGTACCTAGATCGGGATATGAATGTAATAGATCTTGTTTGTCTGATTCTGATGTAATGTTTGGAATGATTAATGAAATGACATTGGTTGTTTGTGATTTATAATGTGTAATACTTCATTAATAAGTTGATGTTGAATTGGCTAATTAGGTGTGTGGTTGTTTGAATTGTTACACATAATGTTATATTAATTAATACATTCAAACTTAACAAAATGAAGTTCTTATGCGAATGGCCCATGCGAATGGACCATACGCATGAATAACTTCATACGAATGACTCAGTCGCACGACTGAACCAGGAGACTGGATCAGTCGTATGATTGTAACATAAGATTGGCTCAGTCGCACGACTGAACACTCAGTCGTGCGGATGAATCAACCGCATGGTTCAATCGCACGACTAAACCATACTAATGGTTCAGTCGCACGAATGAACAATACTAACCTATAAATACAACCCAATTCGTGGAAAAACGTAAGCATTCATTCTATTTCGACTCCAGACGTACCCTAGCCGTCCAGAAGCCTCCAAGTTCGTTCTCGAAGTTCATAGAACGTTGTAGATCGATTCCCAATCGATTCTTAACGTTTGATTCAATACTTTATTGATTCTACGTGCGTTCTCACTTATTGGATCACCAATCAAATAGGATTCCGCACTATTTGGTTTGGTTTACACGTTAATCATTCGGTATTTCGTTCAAATACCAGGTCCTAACAAGAGTTAAAGGTGGCATTGATCTCTTTAGCCTTCTTGGTCTTGGCCTTCCTGATCAAGTTCTTTCTCTTGGACTTGGTCATCCCAACAGCTTTACTCTCCTCAGAGGGATGGTGACCCTCTTTAGAATGCTCTTCTTCACTATTCTTAGAGCCATTCTTCACCATCTCCTCTTCATCCTCTTCAGTTATAGGGTCTATAAGGGGAAGCTCATCTTCACAAGTTCCACACCTAGGAGATCTTACAGACAAGATTGTGTGTGGAGGAGCTATCTCACTAGATCCTAGTCCCTGCTTATTTTGATAACAAACTTTTGCATGCAAGGATGAGGATATTATGTTCTTGAAGGTCTCTTCTTCAAGAACACATTTTTCCGCCTTGGCTTTGCTGATCACAAGCTCAGCCTGGCATTCAGTCAACTTAGTTATGAGGTCTTTGATTTGAGTCCTGTAGTTTGTGTGCTCATGTTTAAGAGTTGAAATGGTTTTCTCTAAGTCCTCTATTTTTAGTTTATAATTATTTTCAGCTCTATTAAAATCAGCCATTAAAATATTTAAGGACTCAAGATCAAATCTCATTACTATGTTATAGGACCTGTATCTATTTACTTTTGCAATGCATTCAGGAGTACAAAGATGTTCCAATACCTTGGCTTCATCGTGGTCTGCCATGAGTGCTTGGTTTAGATATGCATCTTCAACCTGAAAGCTCCAGTCAAAGCCTCCTTCTTCAATAGCAACTACAGCTTGCTGCTTTGGCTTCTCATTTTAGGGAGCTCTATCAGTGTGTTTGGTCTGGCTTGTGTTTGGCCACCATTTGTCCTTTATGCCTTACACTACCTTGCAAATTGTCCCATCTGGTTACAGTTGTAACATTTAACTTTGCTTTTATCCAGCCGAAACTTTCCACTGGCTGCATTGCTTGGAAACTTCCTCATTGTCCTCCTGTAGAACTTCTTGGCTCTGTGAGTGAGAAGAGCCATTTGCTGAACTATCTCCATGTACTCCAGGTCATCTGGATTTAAACAGTCTAGGTCTTCAAGAGTGAATAGAAAGTTGCATGTGCTCTCATCAGCAGAGACAAAAGCATGATAAGAACTTGTCTCTTGGAAAAGACTTCCTTGAGTGTAGCTTTCTCTTGGAGTCTCAGGGAAGGTGATGAAAGGACCCTTTTGTGAGTTGCCAGGGTAGCATATAAGATGATGTTGTGGTTCAATGCTTCCCCTTTCAACCACATGGAGGGATGAAGTCAGTTGATTGCTGGACTTACCAGGTGAATTTTGCATATTGATCTCCATCTGGTGTCCATTGAGAATACCATACAACTCTCTAAGAGTAAGAGTCTTAAGGTTCTTAGTCCTCTTGATAACAACACAATAAAGTGTCCATTGTCTAGGAAGAAAGGACATGAACTTCCTCACAATGTCCCTGTTCTCAAGAGTTACTCCAACATCCATTAGAGTATCCATAATACCTGAAGTACTGCTGAGTCATGGATTCACCTACGTTGAAGGTGAAGTTTTCAAACTACTGCTTCAAGAGATCCTTCTTATTCTCATTTACTTCATTGGACCCCTCATACATAAGCTTTAGTGCTTCCCATAGTTGCTTGGCAGTTTTGCACTTCTTGAAGCCTCTGTAGATGGAGTTTGGAAGAGCAGTTTGAATTTCAAACTACTGCTTAAAGAGATCCTTCTTATTCTCATTTGCTTCATTAGACCCCTCATACATAAGCTTTAGTGCTTCCAATAGTTGCTTGGCAGTTTTGCACTTCTTGAAGCCTCTGTAGATGGAGTTTGGAAGAGCAGTTTGAAGGGCTGTCATGGCTTTCTGATCGATCTCTATTCTTTTTCTGTCTTTTTCAGAATAGTCAGCCATAGCCTTTGGAATCATACCACCACTAGTAGCTGAGGTGGTGCTTGGTATGTAAGGTCCTTGGACAATAGAGTCCCACATCCTGGAGTCTTGAGACTTGATGAAGCCTTCCATTCTTTGACACCAAGTCTCAAAGTCTTCAGGAGTGATCAATGGACACTTTGTCATAGTTCCAGTTTCCATATCAGCTTTAGTAATAGCTGCCATTTGAGTTGTTAAGTATTTTGTGTGTGTGAGGGATCTTAAGATGGTGAGATCTTATATCAAGAGCCTGGAATGCTCTGATACCGAATGCAGGAACGTTTAAGGGTATGCACTTACAACACAACAACACAATGAGGAGAGTTCTTTAGAACACATAACATATCAAATAGGGAACTAGTAACTTATAAGTAAGATGCTAAGAACACAAGTAAGTATGTGAGACAGAACAAGATAGCAAGCAACACAAGTGTATGGGTTTCAAGAATGTTGTATATTGCTTCTCAAGTTCTTTTACAAATGTTACAAAGCATAGAAAGAAAGTTACAAGTACTTGAGGTACTTTATACTACATCTACAGCCAGCCATACTTTGAAGGCTAGCTGGATACATAAGACTAGACAACTACAAAATCAAATGTAGAGTCAAAAGGAAAATTTCTTATTAGCTTTAGTAATAGCTGCCATTTGAGTTATTTTGTGTGTGTGAGGGATTTTAAGATGGTGAGATCTTATATCAAGAGCCTGGAATGCTCTAATACCAAATGTAGGACCGTTTAAGGGTATGCACTTACAACACAACAACACAATGAGGAGAGTTCTTTAGAACACATAACAGATCAAAAAGGAAACTGGTAACTTATAAGTAATATGCTAAGAACATAAGTAAATTTGTGAGACATAGCAAGATAGCAAACAACACAAGTGTATGGTTTTCAAGAATGTTGTATATTGCTTCTCAAGTTTTTTTACAAATGTTACAAAGCATAGAAAGAAAGTTAGAATTACTTGAGATACTTTATACTACATCCTACAGCCAGCCATACTTTGAAAGCCAGCTGGATACATAAGACTAGACAACTACAAAATCAAATGTAGAGTCAAAAGGCAAATTGCCTTTTGACTAGTGACTATGACATGCCATAGCTCACATCCTAATATATTACAAAAAGGATAAAAGTACATAAAGTAGAAAGCTCAGACTCAAGACGTCAATGTACACTTACCAAAAGCATGGACCTTTTCACTAACTTATGTAAGTTGGTGATTGAACAGAGTTGCAGCGGAAAGGTGGTCCAACTTTATGGTAAAGTACATCAGATAAAAGCATGTACATAAAAGTCTTCAGAAGATGTCTGTCTTCACTCTTTGGCTTCGGAAGACTTTGTCTTTGAAGCTTCAGAAGACTTCACTTTTGGCTTTGGAAGATGTTGGTCTTGGCTTTGAAGATTTTACACTTAGAATATTTTCTAGTGCATGGTGTAAAACTTCCGAATCATTTCTACTTCTGTACTTCAGTGCATGCATGCAGAGAGACTTTGGATGATTTGGCTGCATCAGACTTATAGAAATCCTTACAGTTCTTGAGTTCGTTGTTCATGCGATGAAACTAGGGTTTTGAAACTCATTTGTTTATTGTTATTTTCATCACCATTGGCTTCATTGAACTCAAAAATGTCATTGAATCCTTAGTTTATGGTTAATTTTATTAATCTTTCTTAACCTAGGTTTCTAAGTTCATCACAGGTTTGATAGTTAAGGTCGGTGAATCCATTGATTATCACCTTGTTTTGATGCTACGTTTGTTGAGAACCAAAATAGAGGTGAAAAGATATTGGATGAACACTCAAATAAGAAGGTAAGTGATGATGTTGATGATGGATAAAGAATAATAAGAAAACACTTGTCACACTATAATGTGTCTCAAATTTGAAAAGTATTAATTGACACTCATTAATGTGTTTAATTAGTCAATTTAATTGCTTTCTCAAACTTTACAAGTTTCTGAACAAATGCGGAGATTTTTGTTTTTTAAGGAAGAAAATACGGAAGGACAAAACTGGTCAGCATTTGTGTACTGTGACAAATGCGAAATGAAAAACTTGCCTGCGTTTGTGTATTGTAGCTAACGCGAGTGACAAAACTTAACAACACTTGTGTACTATAGCAAACGCGAGTGACAAAACCTGACAGCATTTGTGTACTATAACAAATGCGAATGACAAAACTTCACAACATTTTTGTACTATAGCGAATGAGAATGTTTTTGACTTGCAAGCCGTTGTACTGTAACAAATGCGAAAGTACAATATCTTATATCATACGGGTACTATAGCAAATGCGAAAGAACATTTTACTTGTCGATATTTACATCAACAAATGAGAATGAACTATTAAGTTGTATGCATTTCATGACCTTCAAACCACATTTGTTAATGCTGATGGATATTTAAATTTATGTGTTTTGCATTATCCATCATCATAAACTAATGTTCAAACATACATCATGACAGAAGAGTGTGAGCACACTTCTTATTCATTTTTGGTACAAATACACAACAACGTTTGTCAACATTGATGTCAACCACATTTGGGAAATGCGAGTGAATTAACTTATCTGCATGGAGAAATGCGAATGAACAAAATGTCAACCACATAAAGAAATTCGTAAGAATAAACTTTGTTCGCATAAGTTGTCAACACTTTCGGAACATGTTGTACGTATTTGTTTTAAAACAAATGCGAAAGAGTTAACTTGTCTACATTAGTTTCACTTGTGCTTTTCTTGTACAAAACTGTTGGATCAAGTAAGGCTGGTGCAACCAAAATAGACATTTCGAACATTTTTGGTACAACTGAGAAAGAGCATTGAAGGCAAAAGCTGAGCTTCTGAAGGTCAAGGCTGAAAGAGCTTCCACAAAGGAACTCTAACTTTTGAAGACAAAGTCTTCCTTCTTCCGAAGTTCAACACTTAGAAGATTCCAAGACAATGACTTTTGAAGTGTGAAGTCTTGAAGATCATCACAAGCCTTAGAAGAAGTAGACTCTTCAGAAATATAAGTGGCTTCGGAAGAACTTGATCTTCCAAAGCCAATTAACCTTCAGAAGAACCTACTATGAACCAGTGGACATAAGTATGGTCCTTCTGACAAACCGCTACAACCTCCGAGACACTGCATGGATTTTTCCCACGCCCATGTAGTTGACCATACTTTATTCCACTGTTCATTCCTTATCAGTTAGTATAGTTACCAACTTTAGTTGCTGACAAAAGGTAAGTCAGGGACATGTCATGACTACCAAATCTTAGATAGTATTTTATATTAGATACCTTACTTCTAGGCAGCAATGTAGTATTTGTTTAGTATTAAGTTTCCAGCTGGTATCAAAGTACAACCGGCTATAGATAAGAGCATATATAGTTTCTCATTATAACTCAATTAGAATGCTTGTAAGATTCTTGTAAAACTTTGAGTTGAGAATAATATATACAAGTATCTTAAAAACCTATCATCTTGTGTTTGTTTACTTAATATATTATTATCAACTCTTAAGGGATTCTGCATCATCAAAGCAAGTTTGACTTAGTGAGTTTGCGAGATAACAATTGTGTTGAGTGACAAAACTCGATCCTTCAATTGGTATCAGAGCTTTTTAGTTTCTTGATTGGAGATTTTACCATCCAAAAAAACCTTTTTCTTCACTCATACACTCACCTCACTCAAAATGGCCCTCAACAAAAAATCATCTGAATGTGAAATGGGGTCGTTGACCAAAGCACCCATCATCACCCTTGAGAACTTCAGATCTTGGAGCAGATGCATTGAAGGCTTCATTAGGTACCAAGATAGCAAGATGTGGAAGGCTATCACCAATGGCCCTTACAAGCCAAAGGTTGCAGCATCGGCTGGAAATGGTGCTATGACAGATAAAGCTGTTGAAGACTATTCTGATGAAGACTACAAGCGGCTAGATATCGATAGCAAAGGAATGACAGTTCTTATGACTGCCATACCCAACTCTATCATGGTGGGATTCGAGCATTGCTAGTCAGCCAAAGAACTCTGGATGCTTTGACTCAGATGTACTCTAGCTTCAATGTCTCCATGAAAGATTCCCTGAAGCAACAATTTGAATACTTCACTTATATTGCTAGAGAGACCCTCAGCGAGCAATACTTCTAGTACATGGATCTTGTTTCATCACTTCAGTCTGTGGGAGTGACTCTTGAGATGAGAGATCCCTCAAGAAAGTTCATGAGTGCAGTTCCAAATAAGTAGACTTTCTACTGTGTCTCTATCAAGAGACAGATAACTTAAACTCTCTCACTATGACTGAACTATATGGCAACCTTGATGGATACCGTGTAGAGATAGAAAACATGAAAGGCCACGAGGTGAGCAGACCCTCAAGCCTTCGTGCTAGCAATACTTTAATGGTTGCTGAAGGCTCAAGACCCCCTAACCTCAGTAGTACCTGACTTACTCCCAGCAGCCATCTTGTTCCTCTGGGCCATACATTACCTTTCTTGAGACTCTAAGGTCTCAACAGGCTCAGTCAAGTCCCTAGTAGGACAGTTATGCCTTTGTCTCAGGAAATGGGCATTCTAGTGACTTTCAAGTTTGCTTTGATGATCTACAATGTTTTAGCCCAGATGATGTTGGGTACATGGACATTTTCCAACAGATGGTTCTGCTAACTTACCGCGCAATGAAGTTCTTTAAGAGAACTGGAAGGAAATTTCCACAAAACCCAACTAAAAGCAAGTTTGGGTTTGACAAGACCAAAGCCAAGTGTTACAATTGTAACTGGATAGGCCACTTTGCTAGGGAATGCAAGGCTTCCAAATCTAATCCGGGAACCACTCAAGCCTCCACACATCCTACTACACCCAAAGCCTCAGGAAAATCAACTGAACAACACACAGCTGCTGTTGCTGAAGAAGTTGACTAAAGCTTCATGGTGCAGGATATGACTCATTCTTAAACATTAATGGCTGGAATTGATGACAACAAGGTATTTGAACACCTTTGTACTTCAGCTTCCATGACTAAAGTTAAAATGTATCAAGACTACAATATGGAAATTAAATCTGATATTGAGTCTTTGAATATCCTTAAGAATGACTAAAGTTAGAGAAAAATGTGACCTCTATAAAACATGAACATACCAACTATAAGACTCAAATCAAGGATTTAATCTCCAAATTGACTAAGGCTCAAGCCTAGCTATTAATAGCTGATGCTCAAGCCAGGAAGCCTGCTATTTTTGAGCAAAACTTCCAAGCCATTCTTGCATCATACTCCCATTAAAAATTTTTTTATCAAAACAAAGGTGGGTTGGGAACCAATGAAATAGCTCTACCACATTATTATGAGTCTATCAGCAAACAAAGATGTAGGACTAAAGAGCAAGAGGTTCCAACTGTTGACCCACCACCCCATGAGTTAAAGAATGATGCAACTATGGAGACCATCAAATGGATGTAAGACAACCTATTCCCACCAGTGATGATCATCCCCTAACCACCAAACCTAGAAGAAACAGGTCTAAGGCGGCCAGAAAAACTACCAAGAAAATGGCTTAGTCCAAGCTGAAGATAGACCCAAAGCAAAAGGGTATGTTCATTTCAGTCGGATTCTAGGTGGTTGGAAACTCTGATCTAGGAAAGGAGTGTAGTACAAGCACTCATGTCATTCTAAAGGATAAGAAGGTGACGGGGAACACTTGTTAATGAAGATAAGATGTGCAAGAAACAATAGTCTTCACATCCCACAAAAATTAACATTGAATGCAAAATGTGTGGTCTACATAATCACATGGCTAAAAATTGTTACTACAAGCCTGCAAGCACATATTATGCAAATAATATTAAGAAAGAAGGAGTCAAGGAAGGTTTCACATTTGGACCTTATCACATGGTCCTACTGATGAGAAAAGGAAAACTTGTTTCCGAAGCAAAGTTTCTATCAGAAGAAACTCGTTCTTCCGAAAGGAAAATAGCTTCGGAAGATAAGGCGAAGAAAATTCAAAAGAATAAAAGAGTTCCTTTCAAACCTTCCGAAAAAAAGACTGCTTCCGAAGAAAAGTTGAGGAAAGCCTCTTCCGAGAAGAAAGAAGCGTCGGAAGTATGCCATGCTGCCTAAGCTTCATCAAGCTCATCTACAGTAATCAGCCACGGGATGGAATGAAAGATCAAACAAGATGTTGCAGCTCAAACCTCTTCTTCACAAAATCTATTCAACCTTTATGCATGCACTTTGGTTCAATTATATCATCCTAATTGGAAAGGCCCAAGACCAACAAGGCTTGGGTTTTCAATAAAAACTAACTTTTTCACCTTATGTGTAGGGACATCCATATGACAAGAATGACAATGTGTGGATTATTGATAGTGGATGCTCCAGGCACATGACTGGAAACATATCTCTTCTTTAATAATTTCAACATTTTGATAGAGGTCCTACAGGATCGGTTTTGGTCACTCAACATAATATTGGTCTCTTAAACTCAATAAAACTCACTCGGATAGATGATGTAGAATCCTCTAAGAGTTGATAATAATATACTAAATAATCAAAACAAAAAAAGATAATTTGCAAGGTACTTGTATATATTACTTTTCAACCCAAAGTATTACAAGACTCTTACAAGCATGTTACATGATTTACAATGAGAAACTATTTATACTACTACCTATAGCCGGATATACTTTGATACCAGCTGGAAACCTATGACTAAAGCAAATACTACATTGCTAAAGTTAAGGTATCTTAGATAAAATATTATCTAAGATTTGGTACTCATGACATGCCATGACTTACCTTTTGTCACCAACTAAAGTTGGTAATTGTATAAGGAATGAACAGTGGAATAAAGTATGGTCAACTACATGGGTGTAGGAAAGCACCATGCAGTATCTCAGAGATTTGCAGCGGAGTGTCAGAAGGACCATACTTATGTCCATTGGATCTTAGTAGGTTCTCCGAAGGCTTGAGACATTCTTCAAGCCTTTATACTTTGGAACAGGCTACTTCTTTCCGAGGCTTGAGACATTCTTCAGGCCTTTATACTTCATAGGTCATTTTCTTAATTTCTTACAAGTGTTGTACTTCGGAAGAAGGAAGACTTTTTCTTCGGAAGTTGGAGTTTCTCTTTGGAAGCTCCTTCAGACTTGACCTTCGGAAGCTCTGCATTTGCCTTCGAAAGTTCTTCATCAATTGCACCAAAATTGTCTAAGTGTTTCTTTTGTTTGCATTAGCCTTACTTGATCCAAAAGCTCCCCCTAGGCTGATGCTACCAAAACATCACTTGTTTCTGCTTCTCAAAACTTTCAGCACCAGGGAGAGAAGATATTTATCTGTCTCTTTGTTCTTCCCAGATGTGGTGCTAAGAAGTGTACAAGTCATTCATGGCTATCGGAATGACTTAAAACCCATTTCATATACTAATGACTGCTTTTGCAAGATAATACATCATTGTTAACTGTTACAAAATATCATCATTTGCATTACATTACAAAAACATCATAGTTAACAAAATGGATGCCATCCAAAATAAGCCAAGTAGCCGCCCCGTGTCGTCCACAGCAACAATCACCTGCCAAATGGAAAATACATAAAAGTCAACGTTACTGAGTGAGTTCTAGTTTTATAGATAAAAATACTTTACTTTCGTTTAAAACCATTCTTTACTTTCCTTTGCGATCATGCATCATACACACACGTAGATAATCTTATTATTATCTTTCATCATTCATCTTTATCTTTCAGTTTCCTTTGGAACAATGCCATGTGCTACACCCCCACGTCATGCATAAAGCGGGTACTGGGCCGAGGTCTATAAAGAGACCCCCATACATTGTGCCCGATGGCCTGACCACAGTACAGGGTAAACGACAAGGGTCCCATACATTGGTCAGTCACTGAGACTAGACTCCTGTGAGTATCCTTAAGGGTTAGCTAAACCACACATAGTTGAACTAACAACATTGTATGTGACATCCGTCACCTTAAGGTCCATCAATTAACGTGGTTTTTCGTTAACTTTTCTTCGCTCGATCATTCCTCATCTTATAAACTATTGGTGTGGATATTATGCTTGCCTTATCATCCTTGTGCTTGTGCTTTCATTTTGATCGTGTGCTATCTTCAAAAACTTTTAAAACTTTCATCATCGTAACCGCCAAATATACCATTTTTATATAAAAATAATGTCACCAATAAAACCATTTTTTAAGTTACAAATATCATTAAATACATTTCTATCATTAATATAATTAACCTAATAAAGCCGTTTTCAACCGAAACAAATTTGGGAAACTCGGGGGCTAAGTGCAGGGACTAAAATCGACATTTTTCAAACTTGGAATGGGAATAAAAACCCCCATTTCCAGCCCTAGAACCATAACTTCATCTCCTTCTTCATCTTCTTCTTCTTCACCTTTCATCTTCATCCTTGCACCAAAACCGCCCCGTTTGGTCTCGTTTTCACCACCTAGACTTCATCTACAACCGAGTCTACTCCATTCTAGCAGGTAGACGACCTTGGTTGTCCCTTTTCTTGCTTATTCACGGCTGTCCATCCTAGGGTTTCGGGTGTTCGGGTTCAACCCGAACACATGAGGTTGTGTGGGTGTGCGTGATGTCTTTCTGCATGTGCTTCTTGTTTGTGTATGTTTGTAGTGTGTTCCTTGAAGTCCATGTTATGTAAAACCCGTGCTCGGAGCAGCCGGAGGCTATTCAGCACCTTCAACAGTCATGATTCTGATGTTCAGGCGACAGGGTCTGTCATGCGATTGAGTCGTGCGACTGGGTAAGTCGTGCGACTGAATCATGCGTCTGAGTCAATCGTGCGACTGAGTTGTGCGACTGGTTGTGTTGTGCGACTGTGTGTATGTGTGCGATTGAGTCATGCGAGCGAATGAATGTGTGCGATTGAGTCATGCGAGCGAATGAATGTGTGCGATTGAGTCATGCGAGCGAATCAATGTGTGCGATTGAGTCATGCGAGCGAATCAATGTGTGCGATTGTGCGTGTATCGCACGACTGAAGTCCAATCGCACGAATGAAGGTTCAATCGTACGAATGTAGCTGATTCATACGAATGAAGGTTGACTCGTGCGTATTGAGGTTGAGCCGTGTGTCTGGTCCTGTTGTGCGACTAAAGTTGCTATGTGTGGTTTCCTTTCTTGTGTGTGGTGTGTGTATGTCGTGTGATGTTAAGGTGACATCGACACGGTTGCCATTACTAATGACAACTTTAAAATCAACATAATCAAACTTACTAATGTTATTCAAAATTAAATTAACTTAACAATTTACAAGTACCAATAACTGGTTTATAACTACTAATGTTTACCAAATACTTCTTCAATAACAATGAAACTTTTACACAAATATCATCAGCAATGGCGACGATGTCTAGTACTTGGATCTACATAAGATCTAGTACGTGTGTCTGTTTGTGTGTGTTACACGCGGCCCAAACGATACAACCCGAACCGACCGAACATTATTATACGCTCTATACATATCATTAATGCTTAACAATATCAATAGGTGTTTGACCGTTCATACATACTTACCACCTAACAAGTGAGTTTCGTGGCACCTTTTTACGCTTACAATATTTCAATCATTTACAACTTGGGGGAAAAGTATGCTCACCCATTTTCAATGCTGTACAATTTACATACAATTTACATACTTGGAATCAACGTGATACTGTTTGGCAAGTACTTATCTGATACATGCTTGGGTCTGCTGTGTGGTACTTTCTTTGCAACTATTTAATTCCAGTGTGGGAACCGACGGATAGGTATTGGTAGTACTACTGGGTTGACACCCCCACCCTTGTTCGTTGGTATACTAGTTAGTACCATCAGTGGCCAGGAACGGGCCCTTGGGTGAATATATTCTGACAATATCTTTGTGTACGTCGTTAGGTTTGGTTGCAAAGCTCATTGTCATGTGACTTTACTTACTTATAACTGTATGCACGGTATTCCACATCGCTTACTATACAGCATCACTTACTTATTTACTATTTAAACCTGCGAGCTCACCAACAATTTTGTTGACCATTTTGAGCATATCTTTTCAGGTGATCATGCAAACTTAGGATCTAGGTGTGCTGCCTTAGTGGAGACCCTAGGATGCATTTTTGAAACTAAACATATTTGACAAACAATCATTTTGATACAATGTTGTAGTCTGATTTAAATAATTACATTCTTTTGATACTTGTTCCCGGGTTGTGGGAATTTACATTACAACTGTTACTATTTGATTATGTGAATAATTTAACATGTTTATGCTTATCGCTATGTTGTCATGAATATTGACTAAACACGACACAAGTCCCCTTGTTGTCGGGTGTCGTCATGAAACGCTTGTCATCATTTATTATATTGCATCTCTATCGTTTACCATGTGTTATGACGATCTTGATCTCGTTACATCCCCGTGTTTCCGCTTTTAGCGGGGGTGTGACATTGTAGAGTTGTGCACCTCCTTTCATTTTCTTGCAAGACTTTTCATCCATTCATTCATTCATGCATGCACTCATTCTTTACGTTCCTCTTTTCATTATCATTAACTTCCGCTTTATGTTACATAATACATCACATTCATTTCATGATCATACCACGTAAAAGCCATGCCAACATACAATAATAAGGAACATAAAGAAAACATAATAAAACACTCATAATCATAACCATACAAAACATCATCATAACCATCACATCCCCATCATACATCATCATTTAATCATCATACATTACCCCCGAGAATATGCCAAGTCAAAGCCTAAAACTTCACTTTTCCCAAATTTCCAGAAATAATTCTAAGTCTTAGGCGCATGAGTACTATACAGGTGCATGAGTACTATGCGGGCGCATGGCCTTTCAGGCGTATGGGAACACTTAGGCGCATGGGAAACTTTTGGGCGCATGGGCACCATATGGGCGCGTTACCCAACACTTACGCATTTTAGGCATATTTCTGGGCGTTTGGGCACTATGCAGGCGCATGTGCCTGACTTAGGTACATGGACGCCTGGGAGCATAGGCGGTTTTGCGCATGGAGACACTTAGCCACTTTGGCATAGACCTAGGCGCATGGAAACTATTGGGGCACACAAACTTTCAGGCGCATGGGACTTAGGCGCATGGCAATTAACTCATAACTAACATCATAATTTAGTTCCCAAAATCACATCTGGATATGTTTAAGCCTAAATCTAACATGTCAAACATCATAAACATATACACATCATAATTACAACATCATAAGCACCCAAATCACACCCCACTCACATACACATACACATACGGGTATGAGTACCCACTTTATAAAAACGTTCAAACATGCATTTCCAACCCCAAAATCAGTTAAAACATGTAGAAAGGGGGTTCTAGAATTTACCTATGACAACTTTCGAGTATGACTTCTTCAAACCCGAATGCAATTGAGTTCGACCACCTAGACACCCACCAAAACGCACACCCGAACACAAACAAACACATAAGCATAAAACTGAATCTAAAACTAGCTAGAACAACTTAAAAACACCAAATATTACCATAAATTCGGATTCTTCTTGTTCTTCTTCAAGAAACCCGAAGCTTCTACTTTCTCTCTCTAAAACCGGACTTCAAAAGGTGATGTGCAAGGGTGATATGGGCGGCCATATCACCTTTTGTAGAAAATATAGTATTTTATTTCATTTGTACTCTTTTACACATTTAGCCCCTCTAATTTGGTTTTATGCCACTTCTTTCTTCTCTTTACTTTATTCTTCCTTTCCCTTTTTAAAAAAATATCCGGGTGTTAAATGTACCGTCTGTTGTTTCCCTTTGAAGAGAGTTAGTTGACGGGAGTTGTACTCATTCTCCAATCTAACTATAGACTCTAGTTCAGGACCTTCAACCATTACCTTTGGTTGCTGATCCTTTCTTTTCATCTTTTTCTCTCAGCTTCTTCCTCCTCCTTCTTCCTCTCTCTCAGTTTCTCCTTGGCAGACTTCTTTCTCTCTTTCTCCATTTGATCTTGATCTTTCTTAAAAAGCCACAAGATCGTGTCATTGTTGCGAGGAGTTAATTCATCAACTGCTGGTCAGCTTCTTCTTTCTTTCTCTACCTTTCTTCCTCTAAGGCCAACCTTGCTGCTTCTTCTTTTTGCTCAATCTATAGCAAAGTTGCTTTTTCTAACTCAATCAGCTCCTCTAGTGGTAGCAGGAGTACATCTTCACTAACAGCTCCAAGATTGACAAGCCTGTCAATGATCTCCACCCTTCTTCTGTTGTTGATAGCTTCCTGGTTGGCTACCACTGCTCTGCTACTTGCAGCTAGTAGTTTCCCAGTGGGGAGTCGACCTTTTCTTTTCAACTTTTCCAACCTTTCTTCTTCTAGTAGTTCTTCTGCAGTCATCTTCCTCCTCCCTTTGGTGTCTTTGGAAGTTTGAGACTTGGGAGGTTCTTGTTTAGTGGTTTCAGGTTGAGAGGTAGAGATTGGAGCATGTGGTAATGATGGTGTTTGAGTGAGAGGTAGGTTGAGATAGTCCTCACTATTTACCTCAGATGCTAGTTCAAGAATTGCATCTATGATAATTGGGTCATTGGATAGAGAAAATAACCCTTCCCCAACTTCTATCTCAGCTTCGGAAGTTTGAATGGATTTTTCCGAAGCCTTGACTTCAGCTTCGGAAGTTTGCGGGATTACACTATATGTCCTAACTGTTTCATTTGCTGGGCCATCGGTCATCATTTCCCCTTCGAATTTAGTCTCAGGTTTAATGTGGACTTTAGGTTGACCAACTTCTCGGACAGTGGTAGAAGGTGCACTCAACCTTTGAATATTTTCAGCTCTAAAGTATACCACAACAACATCTGGACTTGGCTGTTCAATAAAAGATCCCATTAGAAACTTGGAAAAGAACATATTTAGATCATTGAGCATCCTTGGGTCCACTTGAAGAATGATTGGAGGAGACTCAGGGAAAACTATTGCTTGCTGAGCAGGATATCTTGAAGTCAATGTTGAAAGAGCTAAACTTTGTGGTTCCTGATGTGTTTGTCTCTGAACACTCTCTCCCTTTTTTGTAGCATCATCTTGGAGCTTGATGAGCTAGGGGTAGAGGTCAAGGAGACCAGAATTGGTACATACCTAACAGATCTCTTAGTATATTTCTCAGCTAGTTTGGCCTTGAGATTTTTAATCTCAAGTTGCTGAGTTGCAGGCCTATCCTTTAAAGTCTTAAACATAGATTCAAGGTTTTAGACTTTAGAAAGTAGGTCTCTTATGGTGAGTTTCAGACTTCCCTCATGTTCTTCTGAAGAATCATGGAGAGATGAGGTAACATACCTGGTATGGTCGTCCTGAACACCAGATGTGTTTTCTTGGCACCGTGGTTTCCCTTGCCTAATGATGTCTCTTTCAGAGTCATCAAAAGGCATGGTTGCCGTAGATTTAGTCTCAGAGATGTTACCACTATCCTAAAGGTCCAATGAGGCTCCTTCAGTAGTGGCAGCTAAACTACATGAGTCCCCTCCACATCAGTGGGACTCACCTTAGTTTGGGTTTGCTGATGGGGGTTAGAGATAAGAGGTCTCTCTAGGCTTGGTTGATCCTTCAGAGGGTGTTGTGGATCAAGTCATTGCCTTGAAGAGACATAATCTCTTCATCAGTTCCTATTAATAGGTTGGTAAGGATATGGAAGTTATGCCTAATGACCCGAGACTTTGATCAATGTCTATTGGCATTGAGCCTCTGAGAGGGTTGTCCCTTTTTGGTTGCTCAGGAGAGTATAGTGACTCATCATGAGTGGTTTCAGCTTGGGTTTTGGGCTTATGGGATTGAGACCGAGGAGACTCAATACCCATATTAAGGTCAAAAGTAAAGGAAGGTATGACCTCAGACTGAGTGGGAGCCCATGTTTCCACTCTAGCCTTTTTGGGTTGAACAGGTGGGGCTTGTTTGTTAAGAGGAGATTGAACAAGGGTTTGTTTGGATCGTCTCTGGTATGTGATTTTGATGGGGTGGGAAGGTATTTGGCATTGTGAGGGTTATTTCTGGTGTGGGTTCATCACCTGTGGGGTTAACAAGGATGTAACCAGGAGCTATGTTCTCAATCTTACCTGGAAGAAGCTCAGCTTATCTTCTGGTGTAGTTGGTGAACATCCTCTTCAACACTTTGAAGATGGTCGGCCTCATGTGAGGGACAGGTAGAGCAGATACACAAACAAGCTTGCTTTGGTCCAACTCACAGTTAATGATGTACTGAATGAACCGGGGATACATGTAAAATGTTTCCCTTTGAAGGTTCCCCATCAGATTGGTCAGCACAAACTTTGAATAGTTGAAACAGAGGCCTTTTACCAACCCATGAACTAGGCATCCTAGTTCATATGGGATTTGATCCCATCCCCCAGACTTGTTTGACAAGTAGTGAAGGACAATGTGAAGCAGGAACTTCCAGTTGTAAGAGAAGTTAAACTTGTACACAGTTGACCTGCTCACATCACCAGCATCTCCCATTTGGGTATATGTGTCATCCAGGTCTGATTTAGGGAACTATGTAGAAGAGCCTTCATCATGAAGCTCTAAATGCTCCCTGATGATTTGTTCAGATATGATCAATTCCTGAGCACAGATGCTCGACCCAAGAACCCTAACTTTGTTCAGGGTTTCAATCTGAGCATTTCCACAAAATTCGGTTATGTGGTTCGAATAAAAAGTGGGGTTAATAGTTAGGCAGAGAAGTAGGTGGATTGAGTTAGGAAAGAGATGATGTCAAAGAAGTCTCAATAATTGGAAGAGTCAAGGAGTGCGACTTGGTTGTGCTGAGGGTTTTGTGCCATTTTCGAGAAAAGTTGTAGAGGAAATGAGTTGGAATTTAGGTAGATTGAAGATGAAGGAAGCTTTGGGTAGTAAAATTGGTAAAAAGATTAAATAAGTGAGTCGGGGTTATTTAAATGGGTGAAAAGGTGGTTTGGTGGTTGGTATGGTGAAAAGATGGTTTGGGGTAAGATGTGACAAGGGCGGTAAGGTTAACTCCATTTAAATATTCGGACATCATTAATAAAATCTTTGCTTTTTACAGAGTGGGGCCCAAAAGATTTCCGTTACACAGTAAAATCTTTCTTCCGAGTATAAAACATATCTGAAGGTAATCTTTTTCCGAAGCCAAACTTACTTCCGAAGGTAAATTTTACTTTCGAGAGTAAAAAGGTCATCCGATTAAGAGTTTATAAGTTTCGGAAGTAGATCTGATATTTCATCAAATGCTTCTTCAGAGACCAAAAACTCTTCGGAATATTAGATTTTCTAAGGAGAAATTTTTCTTTGGAAGATATATATGACATCTTCTGAGGGTTAATTTCTCTTCGGAAGAAATTATACTTAGTAAAATTGTCATATCCCGACCGACGGCGGAATCATCGGGGCGGACGAGTGTGAAATGATTGTTCATAGCACATGGAACTAAATAAGTTGTAATAATATTAAATACCATTATTCATTGAACAATACAAGTTAATTAAGTCATTACAATACATAAAAATATAAACAACAACATAAAATGTTTAATTTATCTAAGTCCAAGTCCTATATGAGCACGAAGATATCCACAAGTATCAAACCTGAAACATGTTAAAAATAAAGGGTCAATTTTGAAAGTTGGTGAGTTCCCATGGGTTAAACGTACATATATATAAAAAGATTTATAATTATCAATTCATGTTAATGGTAATGAGTTAGCAAGTTTATAGAACACATATAGCTACAACCAAACCTCGACTTGATTACAAGTTTATAAGATTGGCTAAGTGTACTTGGTTCCCATGATGAACAACTCATATGTCATTAGGAGCCGGCAATACATTGGCTTTAGCACCAAATAAGCTTGTCAGGCCCAAAGATCTAAGACGTCGCCAGGCTAGCAATAGTAATAATTGTAAACAAAATATATATCTCATATAAGACTTCCAATAACACAAATAACCATGACAAAAAGGTAAAGATGAATTGCATGTGCATTTACAAGTATCAAGATGTTTACAAGTATAAGTTTATAAGGTTAACATGTTTCACCTCAAAAGGTGTGAAATAAAGTAAAAAGGGGCATGGAGAACTCACATGGAAAACTCACAAGTATAGAGATGGTTGTAGAGTACATAAGAAAGCTTGGATGTCAAGAGTCAAAGGTGATGTCCTAAATGATACCAAAAAACAATAACTTGAGGTCGGAATTCATTACAAGAAGTTAGGACGCTTAGGAATGCCAATAAGCGAACGGTAGATTGAAAAACGATTATTGTACCAATTTTAGTTTTTGGACAGAATGTTTGGTATATGTTTAAATAAGTTTTAAAATAGTAAACTGTTTCACAAAATTATAAAAATTTACATTTGACTAGTTTAAAGTCTCCCGGACAAGTTTCGTTCAGAAACATTTTTATGAAAAGATCCGTAAATAGGTCAAACAAGCAGCACAAGACAGAAGGTGCTGAATACGCACTTATCTTGTGAAGGCTATTGTTGAGTCGTCCGATTGAGTTTGAAAACGTATAAACTGTGGTTGAAAAGGTAATTCAATAAAGTAATATTGGAATCTTATTTTACTCAAATTTAGTTTGTTATGATTAAGTTATGGTCAGTTAAAGTCAGATTATATTCTACCAGAATTGTAGTAAGGCACTTATGTGCACTTTTAAAATCGTTAAAGCATGAAACGGGTTAGTGTAAATTTATTATATTGATATATGGTATAATATACTTCATTTGAGTTATAAAAATATTCCAAGTCTTTGGCATAGCCATCATTTAGAAAAATAATCTTGTGGAATAACCGAATGCGGCGGCATAGACGTCCATATGCAAACGGGATTCTTTGTTTATGTTAGTGTGTTGTTAGCTTGATTTAGGAATGTTAGTGATTGTTATAATATTAGTGATTATTAAAATGTTAATGATCAAATGATAATGATTAAAATAAAAAGAGATTTGGTAGAAGAAAGAATAATAGTAAGAACATAAAGTCATGAGAACAATTGGATTTTAGGATGATTAAAATGTATAATATAAAAGCAATAAAAGATTACCTTAGTATTAAGAATTCTTGAAATTTCATGTAAAATAAAATTCATCAAATTGATCATAACCAATGGTTGAAAGAAAGAAATGAGAGTGAGATTTTTAGAGAATGAACAAAAGAAAAGTGAGGCCTAAGTCTTGCTTTTATAGTTGAGGTTAGGAGTACGTTATGAATGATGTTAATGGTGAGTTATAAGTCTTTTAAAAGGGGGTTATGATTGGAATTTGAAATAAATATAAAATTAAATAATTTAAATAAATAAAAGAATACTTACAATTTAAACTTTAAATTTATTAAAGTTTTAATTTTAATTTAACAACTTTTTTATTATTAAATCTTTGTGGACTTTATAAATCTAATAAGAACTTGTAATTTGATTATTTATTTTAATTGAATGTTTAAAATCTTATAAATATTAATAACATTTTATAGACCTTACATATTTGTAAAAATAATGATCTTGTATTTTAATCCTTTATTTTAGTGTTATAATTAAAACTCATAAATGACAAATAAACTTCATGAATTTATAAAATTTTATTCTATAAATCATGAAATTACCATAAATTGATTAATAAATGGAAGTTGAATAAATAGTATTATTATTGTTTTTGAAGGATTAAAATAAATAAAATTTTATAATTAATGTATTTTATTTTCAAAATTTGACCCAAACGGATTTGGGTTTGGGTTTCTATTTTCCAAAATGGGTAGATGTTACAGTCTCCCCTACTTTAGAAAATTTCGTCCCGAAATTTAATCACGAGAAAATTAATTTCAAGGTTATTCTAAAACTTAGATTTCATTTTGTGTTTGCAAGGGAACTCTTGGGAACGTTTAATTTTAATAAATTTAATTATGATATTTTGCTACGCTTAAGTTTGTTTAATTCCATGATTTTAGGTTTCATATGTTTCTTAACAAGGTGAATAGATCATCAATTTGTTTAGACTTTTTGGTTGACAAGATTTTGCATTTTAGACGGTACATGACAACTAAAATATTCTTAAGTGAGTTGACTTGAACACGAGAAATATTCTTAAGTCACTTTTCGAGAAGATTTGAATTCGTAAGAGCTCTTCAAAGCAAATAACTTCGATACGGTTCTTAGATGATCGATTCTTGTTCACTATGTCATTGAGGTTTCAAAGTTAAATTATTTTAAATTCGTATCAAAATTGTGTTTGTTAAGATTAATGGTTCAGTTCATAATAAAAGTATCATTGAAATATTCAGATTATGTGTGGTTTTAAGGGGAAGACATTCATAAAGATTATTAAGGGTCGTTATGAGAATTGGGTAATGAGTTTTATGTTTCAAGAAGACAAGATCAATGATAAGATGATTCAAATTAACAAGGTGTTTCGAGTGTAACGTTCGGTTTACAAACCAAAGCAATGCGTTGACTTATCAAAGTATTAGGTCAACTTCAATTTTAATGAAGACATGCGTACCTATAAGCGGACACTCATCCCAAGGGTTCCCAGGTAAGGTAAACGGATCCATCGGTTGATTTGGATTTATATGAATATTTTGCCTAGACAGAACACCTCGAGATACTGGCATCACACTCTTCCAGCATTACATGTTTCAAGTTGTAGGACACAAACTTTGATGAGACTTGAAACCACGAATAACGATTCAAAGATCATTTTGAAAACAAATTGATTTAGGCACATAATGCCTTAGAATATGATTTAAGATTCGTGTGTGCATTGATAAGATTCAAAGTATAAGAATAAGCATATAAGGCATATAATCACATAATCAAGTATAAACACATAAGGCACATAAAATACTATCTAAGCATATAAAATAAATGAGAGGACTCATGTGTAAGGGTACTTAGTTATACTCTAGGTCATCCCATTTCTAATAACCTAATTCCCTGTAACCATGGCTCTGATACCAATCTGTCACACTCGACCGACGGCAGTATCATCGAGGCGGACGAATGTGAAACGATTGTTCATAGCACATGAGACTAAATAAGTTTTAATAATATTAATACCATTATTCATTAAACAATAAAAGTCAATTAAGTCATTAGAATATACAAAAATATAAACAATAACATAAAATGTTTAATTTATCTAAGTCCATGTCCTATATGAGCACGAAGATATCCACAAGAATAACACCTAGAACATGTTAAAAATAATGGTCAACTTTAAAAGTTGGTGAGTTCCCATGGGTTAAACATACATATATATAAAAAAATTACAAGTGTCAATTCATGTCAATGGTTATGAGTTAGCAAATTTATAGAACACATATAGCTACAACCAAACCTCGACTTGATTACAAGTTTATAAGATTGGCTAAGTGTACTTGGTTCCCATGATGAACAAGTCATACGTCATAAGGAGCCGGCAATACATCGGCTTTAGCACCAAATAGGCTTGTCAGGCCTAAAGATCTAAGACGTCGCCAGGCTAGCAATAGTTAATGATTGTAAACAAAATATGTATCTCAAATAAGACTTAGAATAACACAAATAACCATGACAAAAAGGTAAAGATGAATTGCATGTGCATTTACAAGTATCAAGATGTTTACAAGTGTAAGTTTATAAGGTTAACATGTTTCACCTCAAAAGGTGTGAAATAAAGTAAAAAGGGGCATGGAGAACTCACATGGAAAAGTCACAAGTATAGAGTTGGTTGTAGAGTACATAAGAAAGCTTGGATGTCAAGAGTCAAAGGTGATGTCCTAAATGATACAAAAAAACAATAACTTGAGGTCGGAATTCATTACAAGAAGTTAGGACGCTTAGGAATGCCAATAAGCGAAAGGTAGATTGAAAAACGGTTATTGTACTAATATTAGATTTTGGACAAAATGTTTGGTATCTGTTTAAACAAGTTTTTAAAATAGTAAATTGTTTCATAAAATTATAAAAATTTACACTTGACTAGTTTAAAGTCTCCTGGACAAGTTTCGTTCAGAAACATTTTTATGAAAAGATCCGTAAATAGGTCAAACAAGCAGCACAAGACAGAAGGTGCTGAAATGCGCACTTATCTTGTGAAGGTTATTGGTTAGTTGTCCAATTGAGTTTGAAAAGTATAAACTCTTGTTGAAAATGTAATTTAATGAAGTAATATTGGAGTCTGATTTTACTCAAATTTAGTTTATTATGATTAACTTATGGCCAGTTAAAGTCAGATTATATTCTGCCAGAATTGTAGTAAGGTACTTATGTGCACTTTTAAAATCGTTAAAGCATGAAACGGGTTAGTGTAAATTTATTATATTGATATATGATCAATTAGACTTCATTTGAGTTATTAAAATATTCTAAGTCTTTGGCATAACCATCATTTTGAAAAATAATCTTGTGGAATAACCGAATGCGGCGGCATAGTTGTCCATATGCAAACGGGATTCTTTGTTTATGTTAGTGTGTTGTTAGCTTGATTTAGGAATGTTAGTGATTGTTATAATATTAGTGATTACTAAAATGTTAATGATCAAATGATAATGATTAAAATTAAAAGAGATTTGGTAGAAGAAAGAATAATAGTAAGAACATAAAGTCATGAGAACAATTGGATGTTAGGATGATTAAAATGTATAATATAAAAGCAATAAAAGATTACCTTAGTATTAAGAATTATTGGAATTTCATGTAAAATAAAATTCTTCAAATTGATCATAACAAATGGATGAAAGAAAGATATGAGAGTGATATTTTTAGAGAATGAGCAAATGAAAAGTGAGGCCTAACGCTTGCTTTTATAGTTGAGGTTAGGAGTAGGTTATGAATGGTGTTAATGGTGAGTTATAAGTCTTTTAAAAAGGGGTTATGATTGGAATTTGAAATAAATATAAAATTAAATAATTTAAATAAATAAAAGAATACTTACATTTTAAACTTTAAATTTATTAAAGTTTTAAATTTAATTTAACAACTTTTTATTATTAAATCTTTGTGGACTTTATAAATCTAATAAGAACTTGTAATTTGATTATTTATTTTAATTGAATATTTAAAATCTTATAAATATTAATAAAATTTTATAGACCTCACATATTTGTAAAAATAATGATCTCTTGTTTTAATCCTTTATTTTATTTTATAATTAAAACTCATAAATGACAAATAAACTTCATGAATTTATAAAATTTTATTCTATAAATCATGAAATTACCATAAATTGATTTAATAAATGGAAGTTGAATAAATAGTATTATTATTGTTTTTAAAGGATTAAAATAAATAAAAATTTTATAATTAATGTATTTGATTTTTAAAAATTGGCTCAAACGGATTCGGGTTTGGATTTCTATTTTCCAAAATGGACAGATGTTGCAAAAATTTTGAAGAAAGAACCTTTTGTAACACGGTTTAGATTGTTTTTGACAAAGACAATATACATTTTGAAAAGGTTTTCAAATAAGATGGACTAATCAATGTTTATCATCCCAATAGTTGTAATAAGATACTTAAATCTTGTTCATCTAATGCTTTGGTCAACAAATCAGCATATTGTTAATTTGAATCAACTTTGACTAGTTTAATCATACTTTTCTCATGAATATCTCTAATGAAATGGTAACTGATATCAATGTTTTTGGTCTTGGAGTGCTTTACAAGATTTTTTGTAATGGAGATAGCACTATTGTTGTCAATGTGGATAGGAGTGCTCATGAAGTTGAATCCATAATCTATGATCTGGTTTTGAATCCATAGCAGCTGAGAACGGCAACTAGCAGCAGCAATGTATTCAGCTTCAGCAGTAGATGTTGAGACACTGGATTACTTCTTGTATTGCCATGAGATGATCCTTCCACCAAGAAATTGACATCCTCCTGATGTTGAGTTCTTGTTGATATTGCAACCATCATAGTCACTATTAGAATAGCCATATAGATTGAAGTTGTTGTTCCTTGGATACCAGAGACCTAGTTTAGGTGCTCCTTTGACATATCTGAGGATTCTCTTAGCAGCAACTAGGTGAGACACCTTTGGAGCAGCCTAATATCTTGCACAAATGCATGTTGCAAACATAATATCAGGTTTACTTGCTATGAGATACATCAGAGAACCAATATTTGCCCTATACTGATGTTGATCAGTATCATCCCCCTCAAAGTCAGGACAAAGATTGTGATTTCTAGGTATTAGTGTCTTTGCTGGCTTACAATCTTTCATATCAAATCATTCTAAAATATCATTGACATATTTAGATTGATTGATAAAGAACCCTTCCTTCATCTGTTTTACATGAATTCCAAGGAAAGAGTCCATTTTTCCCATGGAACTCATCTCAAATTTTCTCTTCATGATGCTCTCAAAGTCTTTACACATTTGGTCATTTGAGGAACCAAATATGATGTCATCAACATAGACTTGAACGTGCAAGATGTCCTTTCTAGACTTTCTTATGAAAAGAGTATTATCAATGGTACCTCTTGTGTAACCGTTCTTCAGGAGAAATTAAGGCAAAGTATCATACCACATCCTAGGTGTCTGGTGCAGCCCAAAGAGAGCTTTATCCAGCTTCCACACATAGTTGGCGTGTTGTGGGTCGTCAAATCCTGGAGGATGGCACACATAGACTTCCCTGTCTATATCCCCATATAGAAAGGCACACTTGACATCAAGCTGGTAGACAGTAAAATTCTTGGATGCAGCATAAGCAAGAAAGATCCACACTGCCTCAAGTCTAGCAACTGGTGCAAAGACATCAGTATAATCAATTCCCTCCTGCCTTGTTCTTGAGTGTATCCTTGAACTACCAATCTTGCTTTGTTCATGATGATCAAGCCTCTATCATCTCTCTTGTTTCTGAAAACCCATTTTGTGCCTATTGGTACTTGACCGGATGGTAGCGTACATAGGTTCCAAATCTTTTGTCTTTTGGATTGAAGAAATTCCTCTTGCATTATCTTTCAAGACTTCTTCTGCCTTCTTGGGTTCCATCTGAGATAAAAAGCATAAGTACAGGCAGACATTCCCATTATGAGTTTGTCCCCTTGTTCTCACACCTTCAGAGACATCTCCAATGATGTTTTCAGCTGGATGAGTGTTGTAAATTCTGAGCCTAGGGATCACATCTAGTTGCATGGATAGATCCAGGTTGGAAAGTTTTGGCTCAATGTTTTGAACACTTGGTCCAGCTGATGTTTCACACTCATTCAATGAGGACTGATTGAATGAAGGAGAAACAACATCAACATCTTAGCTATGAAGCAGCATTAACAGTTGCATCTTCCTTTAAAATGCTACTTTCTTCAGCTTGGTGTTGTACATTGTCACCGGATAGTTTTCAGGCTCACTTTGTTGACAACTTGTTGAAGCTCCACTTGTTCCAGAGATAGTTATACTATTAGATCCGCCAATTGTGGGAGTTTGATTTTCTGTAATTCTTGGGGAACTTGGAAGAGGTCTGGGTAACTCGAACAACTGATCATCATCAGAATCACTTTGGGTACTTGTTCCAGCTGAAACATTCTCACAAGATGGTTTAGAATAAGTTGGAAACAATTCTAAATCAAAAATATGATCAGGTCCATTCCCCCTAACACAAGGAGTGTGCTAATTAAAAACAATGTTGGATGATTCCTCTAATTGTTGATTTGTTATGTTATACACTCTATAGGCAATTGAGGTAGAGGTATATCCAACAAAGATAGCATCATCTGACTTTTAAACAAATTTTACCAAATTATCCTTTGTGTTAAGTATGGTACACCTGCTGCCAAAGGACCTAAGAAAGCCAATGAATGGTGGCCTCTTGCTCCATAGCTCATAAGGGTTTTTTCCATGTGTCTCAACTACAAAAACCCTTTTCTGCACATAGCATGTAGTGCTGACTGCCTGTGCCCATAAAGTTAGAGGCAGCTTTGAATCAGCTAACACAGTTTGAGCAGCCTCAATAAATGTCCTATTTCTTCTCTTAGCAACACCATTTTGTTGAGGAGTTCTAGAAGCAGTATATTGTCTGGCAATCCCTTTTGAGTTACAGAATGAGTCAAGAACTTGATTCTTAAACTCAGTCCCTTGATCACTTCTAATTATTTTAACCTTGTGATCAATTTGATTTTCTATTTTAAGAATAAAAGATTTTAAAATTTCTGCAGTTTCATCTTTAGTTCTTAAAAAGAATACCTATGTAAATCTTGTAAAATCATCAACGATCACAAGGAAATATTATTTCCTTCCAATGCTCATTATACTTGTAAATAGATCCATGTGCAATAAGTGTAATGGAGTGGTGATAGAGTTAACTAGTTTGGATTTATGAGATGCTCTATGTTGCTTTCCTTTCAGACAGGCAACACAGTTATCTTTGCAGAAAATTTCTTTTTGGGAAAACCATATACCAAGTTATTTTTAACCAATTTATTCATGGTTTTAAAGTTGACATGACACATTGGTTTATGCTATAGAGTTGACTCATCACCATCAGCTTTGGAAAGGAAGCATGATACTTTACCCAGTGCTGAAGCATTGTTCATGTCCAGCTTATACATATCCCTTTCCTGGGAGATCTACGAAGCACCAATTCTTCAGGAATTTTCATCACGGGTTAGAGGATAATGCACTCATGTTCTGTGAAAAGGATTTAGTGTTTTTGATCACATAATTGAGAAACACTTAATATATTATCTTCAAGATGTTTGAAAAAGTTTATTTTGTCTACTTTTAAATTACCATTGGATATACTCCCGCTGCCAGAAATATATCCTCCAGCCTCACCTCCAAACTAAATAGGACCTCTTGTAGGTCCAAAACGATCGAATTACAGTACACTTGAGAGGTTGAATTGTTCAATATCAACAATAAGCACAAAAAACAAATAATTTAATGATGAAGAAGAACCCAAAAATATTCAAAATATAACAATCACAATCCAAATCCAATACTAACAATATAACAAAGCTCGATATAGTTATATGAAATCCAGTTTACAATAGACACTTGCAACAATGATTAACGGATTAGTGTTTTGCAAGGATGCCTTAAAATGACAAAGATCAAATCTATATATAGTATTGAGAGTTTCGCTGTCAATGAAACTACCCTGCCAAAGCACAGTTTCGCCCCGCTGTGACAAACATATTTGTCGGGTGAAACTAGCAGCTTGTTATGAGCGGAACTACAGTTTCGCTCATAGTGACGCTGGGCAGCAAAACATAACTAATTAACAAACTTACAAAAGTAAACTAATATTAAAACTATTACAATCAAACATAACCAAAATTTAATCTACGTTGAGTCCAACCTATACTTGATCTGCAATACTCATCGTAGGTTGGATCTCACCATCTTGATCAATCTTCATGTGTCTTCTCAGCTCCATTATCTACAACCGCCTCAGATATTTCTTCATTAGCTCATGCAGCATCATCCTCGGAAGCTTTAGCTAATGATTCTCCTTGGTTAGCTCCTACTGAAGTAGCTTCCTCGCACGCACTCTTGCCTTCTCAAATTGTCTCATTAAGTCTTGCACGTCCATCCTCAACTCATCTTCTTCCCTAACCTTCTGGGCCAGTTCCTTAACTTCATCCCAAACAACCCTTGCTTTGTTGGCAACCTTGATGAACAGGCTTGCCTCTTTGCGTGTTTTAGCTGTAGCCCCCGCTTTGATATGGTTCTCACACAACACCATTAGATCTTCATCACAAAAGGAAAAAATCTCCATTGGGTCAAAATGCCTGTATTCTACCCCATTCTTCTATCTGATCACCGCCTCCCCTGTATTGTTATAATAAAACCACTTTTCAAAACTCTGAAGTTGTTAGGGAAGGGGATCCGGCAACCTCACCCTGCTTAGAGTCTAAGGGTTTCACCTTTAGCATAATCCTACCTTTCCCTGTCTCCCAATCTTTATCTTTATTTGATATCCTTCTCTTGGCCTTCATAAACTAAATTCCTCGAAGTTATCATTCAGCCTTTTCTTTATCTCTTCCTCCAACATCTTGGCTCTCTCACTCAAATTAGAATCAATCATTGGAAGGACAACTAACCTCCTTAAATCCCACTTAGGCATGGTCTTAAATGCCTTCCTTTTGTGCAAATATGTAATTCATCCCCCTTTCCTCTTAATTATGAACATTTTCAGGCCGGGGTTGTATTTCCAGCTAATGATCTTCTTACCAGCTTCCTTCTTGCTCACCCCCTGCATATTGTAGAATAAAGGAGTTATCTCCATAGGCTCCTTTTCCCTCATAAACCACTCCTCCTTTGACATATTAAATACATCTCCATCATCCTAGCCCTTCTTTGCCACATAAGTCAACGGTCTCTCATCGACCTCGTAATATTCTGGCTTAGAGTCATAATACAACCAGCTGTTCATCCTCTTCCTCCTCATCTATCAATCTCTTTTCAACACCTTCCACAGGTGTGTCTCTCACAACCTCCTCTCCTACTAAATCTTTCTCTATATCAAAACCCAGGTTAACAAATCCAGCTTCTATCACTTCCTCCTCATTCTCAACATTCTCACTCCTTCTAGCCTCATTCTCTGTCTCAATATCATCTCTCACACCTGATCCTCCAGCTGCCTTAGTCCCTACACCAGAAGTGCCCTCTGTTGCCCTGGAACATGTACCCACATTCAAAAACAGGTACTAAGAAATATCAGTCATATCATCGAACTCAGATTGAGTTAGTTGATTGGGCAGGCCGGCAGCAGCCTTCAGCTCATTGACCTCAGTCAACAGTCTCTTTATCAGATTTTGCTGATCTACCAGCATCTTTGTCATCCCTTCAAGCATCTCATCCTTTCTTTTCTCTCTCAACTCTTGATTGGTCAACTTTGTCTTTATCATACTTAGCTTATTGGCAAAAGAGGAGTTGAGTTTCCTATAACATCCTCATCCAGTCCTGCCCTCTCATCCCTTCTCTGGGGCTTAGTAAATGCTTGATGCTTATGCTTAGTCCTCCTCTTGGACTCCCCCTCTTCAGTCCTTTTCTTTGACCGTTTCTCCTTCTCAACCCTTACTTCCTGCTCAGCCTTATGAATATCATCTTCGAAGTCATAGTCTTTCTCTTTAGCATATCGCTTCCTTTTCTTCACCGACTCATCTTGTTTATGTCTCGTCTCCTCAACTCGCTTTTCCTCAGATTCAATCACCCTCCGAATATAGTTCCATCTTTCGGGAGGGTACATGTTCTCCCACAAGTGTGTAATATTGCCACTAATATCGTGCCTTATTGCACAACATTCAGCAAATATCCGAGTGTTCATTTAACCGATCTCTTAATTTCTCCATGTCTCGGCACGTTTGAATCCGATCTTCTATCAACATTTGCAAAAATCTTGGATACAACAGCCATTTGTCTTTCTTCAGGGCCATAATGTTTTCGGCCATGCAGTCAAAGATGAGTTTGGCAATATTGGCCTTCTACCCTCTACAGAATATAATCATGGCTTTGGCCCCAATACAGATTCAGCCCATCTGATCCACCCTTACGGTGATCTAAGCACATAATGAAAACGTGAGCGATGTATCTCCACTCCTTGGACAGAAAGGACTTCTTGATCTCCTTTCTTGTCCCAAAAGGAGGGTCCTCAAATCCTATACTTCGAAAGGCATCAAATACCTCCTGATCCGTCAGCACAACCTCATCTCCACTATCTTCTTGGAGTCTCAACACTCGTCTAATAATATCTACAGTAATCGCTATGTCATTCTCCAGTACCTTAGCAACAATCCTTTAAGGATTGGCTCTAGTATCATACTCAGCAGTACGCCAGAAGTCTCAAATCTGAAGGTCATAAATGGTAGAAGGGTGAGTGACTGCATAAGTGATGGGTGACCTTTGGAGCCAACGAATGCAATCTCTAAATCCTGCGGCTTTAGGGTGTGTATCATCCAGGATACCGTAATGTTGTTCTTCTCGTCGAACTTTAGATTAGCCATTTTATCTGAAAAGTAGAATAATAAAGAATAATAATTAAAAAGAATAAAATTAAAGTAAAATCAAATTAAATTTGCTAGGCGAAAGTATAATTTCGCTAGCCTAAACAATAGTTTTGGCAAGCGAAAATGTAGTTTTAGCAAAGAATAGGATGTAGTTTCGGCATGATAAAGCAATAGATTTGGCAGGCCGAAACTATAAATTCGGCAAAGCGTAACTGACACTTGACCAGCGAAACTGTCAAGTTCGTACGGACAACATAACTTCACAGTTTCGCTGAAAACCTTTATACTTTCGTTCAGTTTCGCTGGACTATCAGTACTTTTGCAGTAAGAACTATGAAGGTACCGAAGAGTCACAGTCCAATCGATCCTTAATGAGTTTTTTAAACCTAGATTAAACTACTATCCAAGGTTCGAAACTCACATCTGAAGTTTAAATAAACATTAAAAAGGAATCAAACCCTAAAAATTACAAAATCGTTCGCAAATATCACGGAAGATGCTCAGAAACTAAAAACCTCGATTGTGCGAAAATGAGCCTTTAATTTCACAAAATGTCATATATAGAACTTAGTTTCGCTGGCAGCGAAACTATAGTTTCGCCTGGTACATGCTTTGATCAGAGATGACTCATAAATGAGCGAAAGTGCCAGCGAATCTAAAGTTTCACCCTACGAAACTACCAGTGAAAGTATTGTTTCGCTGAATATTTAAAAACTTAAAAATTTTAAAATTTTTATTTTATTTCTAATATATAAATATTTAGAAAGAATTAATACAAAAATAAAAGTAAAATGAAAAAATCAAAAAGATATTACCCCACAAGACCTCACCAAACTTCGCATATTATTGACATAATAAAAGAAAAAAAAAAGGATAGAGAAGAACGAAAAGCTGAAGAGATTTTCCGGAGAGTCATAATTCGGCAGGATTGCTGATATAGTTGTCCTTTTAAGCCAATGCCTTCTTTTTTTCAACAAGTGAACCGCAACTACTATTATCATGTTTTGGTTCATTTAAAGAACACTTAAATGACTTAGTCCCCACAGACATTTGGCAAAGAAACTTATCCTGTCCTCATGATATATTGAACAAATGACACGTTCTGCTTGATTATTCATTTTTAAAAGCAACAAAGATCCTTTTCAAAAGAAGCACAGTCCTTATAGACATCAAATGATGAGAGCTCCATGTCTATACTCACGTATAACAGAGGAGTTGATCAATTGAGTCTTACAGTTGTAAGCTTCAGGACTATACTTACGTATAACAGAAAAGATCATCATATCATGCTGATGAGAGCTCCAGGTAAGTACTATCGTACAACAAAGGAGATCATCACTCTAGGTAAATGTTCACACATAGCAGAGGAGGTAAGCACGAGGAAAAATATAGCAAGGAGCTTCTTTGATACAAATGGGAGCTAGCAGATAGCTTTTGAGATAGGATGGGGAAGAGAAACAAGGATACTTTAGATAAAAATAAATCAACAAAGAGATATCACGTTCTCAATCCATTTTGAACAAGGACTTGTAACTTTGTGAAGGCCAAAAATGTCAAGGGGATTATCCGAGTCACAAAGTTTCTTATTCTGTTAGTTAAGCCACGAGATTACTTTCTACTTCGCTTTATGGCTGAACCTATCAAGCATACCCCAAAACAACACCGTTGACCTCATTCACATCATCCAGGCAGCAAATATTATTTAGGGGAATTCTGCAATAAAGACAAGAAAAACATTTACTATTCTCCCCCGAAATTTCTACGAATCAGCAATATTGGAGAAATTTCTAAGTAATATATACATATTTATTATTTTCTTTATTATATATATATACATATATATATATATATATATATATATATATATACATATATATACATATATATATATATATATATATATATATATATATATATATATATATATATATATATATATATATATATATATATTATATTTGTTTTTATAATTTTTATTTATATGTAAAACTTTGGAGGACTATGGAGCTTGCTGAAAATCTAAAAGAAAGAAAACAAGAAAAGGAGTATATACATTATATACGTGAGATAGTTCTAAGAAAAACAGGGTTTAAAAAGATATTAATCCTAACATAGAGATCAGTTCATAAAAACGAGGTTTATCAAATGTTTTAGTGAAAGTATTATCTTTTTAAAATTTAGTGTCAATGGGAATAATATCAATAAAACCCTTCTCCTGAGCATCGCGGATTGCATGAATCTGCGTTCCGATGTGCTTGGTGCGAGAATGATGAATTGGATTCTTTGCGATGCCAATGGTTGCCTCGTTGTCATAGAGCCACGGTGTATGGAGAAAGTTGACGCAGTAGTCAATCATCTGATGTTGTATCCAGAGCACTTGTGAGCAACAACTTTAAGTAGCAATGTACTCTGTCTCCCCTTGGAAAGAGAGACAGTAGTCTGTTTCTTGCTCTGCCATGATACAAGACAATTTCCTAGGTATTGACAACCTCCAGTGACCAATTTTCTATTTAACCTGCAACCATTTGAATCACTGTCAGAATAAGCATGTAAATTGAAATTCCCACCATAAGGATACCAAAGCCCTAAACAAGAAGAGCCTTTAAGATAACTAAAGATTTGTCTTATAGCCTTTTCATGAGACTCCTTCAGGGCAGATTGGTATCGAGCATAGTATCCTACAGCAAAGGTGATGTCGGGACAGCTTGTTGTAAGATACATAAGGGAACCAATCATAGATCTGTATAGATGAGGATCAACAGGTTTCTCGTTCTTGTCTGGAGTGAGGCATGTTTGAGCAGTGAACGGAGTCAGTTAAGGAGAAGCATCATCCATCTTGAATTTCTTCAAAATTTCTTTGATATACTTCTCCTGATGAATAAGAATTCCCTCTTTCTTTTGTTCAGCCTGCAACCCAAGGAAAAAGCACATCTCCCCCATCATGCTCATTTCAAAACGACTACGCATAACCTCCTCAAACTCCCGACACAACTTTGGATTAGTAGAACCAAAAATAATGTCATCCACATAGACTTGCATAATTTGCATCTCACCATCCACTTCTTTCTTGAATAGAATCATATCAATGGTGCCACGAGAAAAACCATTGCTCAGAAAATACTGTGTTAGAGTCTCGTACCAGATGCGAGGAGCTTGATGAAGACCATAGAGAGACTTATCAAGCTTGTAGACTTTGTCGGGAAAGTCGGAATCCTTAAACCCTGGTGGTTGACACACATATATCTCTTTATCAATGTCTCCATAGAGAAATGCACATTTGACATCCATTTGATAGACTTTGAACTACTTGTTAGCGGCATGAGCCAGAAAAATTCGAATCGCTTCAAGGCGGGCTACGGGAGCAAAGACTTCCGTGTAGTCAATCCCTTCTTTTTGAGCAAAGCCCTGAACCACTAATCTGGACTTGTTTCATACCACAATACCACAGTCATCGGGTTTGTTCTTGAACACCCATTTTGTGCCTATTGGGCATTTGTTTGGTGGGAGATCAACCAAGGTCCACACCTTGAGCTTCCTGAACTGTTGCAGCTCCAATTGCATCGATTCAACCCAACAACGATCCTGAAGAGCTGCATGAACATTCTTTGGAACGATTTGGGATATAAAACAAAAAAAATAGGCATACATTAATCAAACCCGATTGACTCCGTGTCCGAACTCCATCGGTGATGGATCATATAATGTTGTCATGGGGGTGGTCTTTTAGGGTTTTGAAATCAGTAGTTAGGGGTAGGGTATTTGAAGAAGGTGGGCTGATGGGTAGATGATGGAGAGGAAGATGGTTGACTCTTTCGAACCCATGTCGAGAAGATATGTGTCATTCGTTCTCGGTGCCCACATAAGCACCATCTCCTCTAGAATATCAATCTCGAACTTCAAAAATAGACATTCATTGGACTTGAACAACACCGGAATGTCTTTATCACAAATCTGAGAGACACTCAACAGATTGAAAGCTCGTTCTAGTACATAATTGACATTCTCCAGCATAAGAGAGCCATTGGAGAACTCCCCTTGGCCAATCATTTTTCCTTCTTTCTTGTCGCCAGCAAACGCGACATATCCTCCATTTATTATGCGGTAGTTTGTCAATAAATCCTTCAACCCGGTCATATGTCTGGAGCATCCATTATCGACATGCCAAACACTATTTACAACTTTAGTGGATGACCCCTGCAATAATAGTATAAACATATTAACCAGTTGAAACAAGAACCCATGCTTGAACAACTTTAGGCTTTGGTGTAGGTGACTTTTTGCAAAAGAAATTTTTAACCAGATGAGTTAATCTACTGCCAAAAGAATTCTTATGAACATGTCTATGATGAAGCTCAGGAAAATTTTTTACTACATGATCAATCTTTACCACACCTGAAACAATGTGATTTTAATCTAGGTCTGTTATGCCGCAAGTCAAAGATTTTATCCATGTATATTTCCCCACCACATTCAGACAATCTAGAATCAACATCACTATAAATCTCGTACATATCTCTGGGTCTATTTTTATTTATAAAAGAATGTTCATTTACAAATTATGAAATGTTTTGATCCGAAGTACATGTGGTACTTGTACCACTTGTACTTGCACACGATGATGACATTACCCTTTCACTTTATGGAGAAATATTAATTGGTAAATGATGGGATGGGGTGAGAAAAGAATTTTTCAAAAAAATTACTTTTAATTTTCTCTTTACTCTTGACTGCAAAATCATTCACAATATTATCAACACAAGCATAATAAGCATCAACATTTCAACTCAATCATCTAAAGAAGAAGTAGAAACATTACTAGAACAAGTCACATCAATGTCTGAGACAGATTTTTTGGAAACAAAAACAGAACTTAAACTAGAGCTATGATATAAAATAGATTGCTGATGTTTAGGTGTACTAAAACTATTGCATCCAAGCCCGCTAGTCGGTCCATAACCATACTCCTTACGCACGTCCTTAGAGTTCACACCTTCTAAACCTGCTGGACAGACTGTTAGTATCTATTTGAATCAAATCATTAGAAGGATGTGGAACAGGCATAGGTAAATAACAATAAGTACTAGGATGAGGATAAACTGCAACAGTTTCATAACGCAAACCCATTTTAATCCTAGCCCCCCTTTATGATTTACACAAATCGTCATGTTTCATCCTAGATTGCAGGACCGGTTAAGGGCTTGAACAATTACAACACAACAACACAAAGAGGAGATTAACTAAACTTGATCAAACAGTAGACTGGATTAACCAATATGTTGATACAAAGAACACAAGTAAAGGTAAAGAGACAGAACAAGAGATTTGGGTTTTAAGGAGGCAGTATATTGCTTTCTCAAGTTCTTTTACAAGTGTTACAAAGCATAAAGAAAGATACTAGAACTTGGAATACTTATACTATAACCTACAGCCGGCTATACTTTGAAAGCCAGCTGGATACAATTGACTAGACACAAACAAAATCAATTGTAGAATCAAAAGGCATATCTGCCTTTTAACCTTGTGACTATGACATGCCATAGCTCACATCCTTATCTATTACAAAAAGGATAAAGTACATAAAGTAGAAAGTTACAGACTCAAGACCTCAATGTACAGTTACCAAAAGCATGGACCTTTTCACCAACTCATGTAAGTTGGTGACTTTACAGAGATACAGCGGAAAGGTGTCCAGCTTTATGGAACAGTACATCAGATAAAGCATGTTACTAAAAGTCTTCTGAAGAAATCTGTCTTCATAGGTTGAAGCTTCGGAAGACTTTGTCTCTGAGGCTTCGGAAGACTTCATGTTTGGCTTCGGAAGATATTGGTCTTGGCTTCGGAAGATTTTACACTTAGAATATTTTCTAGTGTATGGTGTAAAACTTCCGAAGCATTTCTTCTTCAGTACTTAGTGCATGTGTTGCAGAGAGACATTGGATGTTTTGGTTTGCATCAGACTTAAAGGAATCCTTACAAACTCCCCCTAGGCTGATGCTACCAAAACATTTAGAAGATCTTCAGATGTTAGTGGTCTTAAGCACAATCATGACCATACCCTTCTTCATTAGATGGTCAGGATCATTCAGACCTTCATAGTATCTTCTCATCTCAAAGAGATCATGCAGAGGTAAGTTGATTATGTCTTGCCAAGTATAGACATTCTCAACACCTTGATCTCTGATTACATGCCATCTTTCTGGATTGGTAGAGTAAGTCCAGGATAAGATGGGTGTCTCAGCTGTCAGAGGAGCCACTTGCATTGGAGTTGATTGGGCTGCCTCATCATGCACTTCCTCAGGTTGATCTGACTCAGCCTGAGGTGTAGAGGTAGATGACTTAGGCTTCTTCTTCTTAGACTTTGGTTTAGAAGCCATTCTCTTCTTCCTCTTAGATGACTTTAACTGAGAAGACTGGTCTGCAGCACCTTGTTGATCATCCTTGTCTTTCTCAGTTGGGTGTTCCTCCCTCACAGGTTCAGAAGGAGAGGGAGTTTGACCCTGCTTTGGATCAGAAGATGAAGCTTGCTGAGGCTCAGCAGGAGGTCCGGGTTGAGGTGTCTCAGGTTGTTCAAACTTAACCTCCACTTCAGGTGGGACTTGACTTGGAAGAGAGTGTAAGTCAATCAGTTCACCACTCTTAATCTTCTGCTTGATCACCCTTATATGCTCATCCATTGTGGATAGAGACATAGGGCCAAGTCTCCTTCCGGAGAATCCATATAGCTTCAAGAAGCTCATCATCCTTTGTCTATCAGCAGACTTCTTCATACTCTTTTGGATGATGGCTCTTGACTTTGCAGCTTCTTCCCTTAGCTTCCTTTTAGTTGTCTTTCTCTCTTTGACTAGCTCAAGTTCAAGTTGTTTTAAGTACTCAAACTCAATAAAGTCATAGGACAGGGGAAGAAGTGCATCTGCCTGATAGAAGCCTGTGGCACTCAGGTAGTTGATCATTTTGATCCTATCTTCTTCTTTGTCTACTTGAGGTTCTTGTGGAGCCACATCTTCTTGTACATGGCTTTCTTGAACTGGGGAGAGAGTGGGAGCATGCTTGTAGAGTCTTTTCTGTCTCTTCTCCTCTTTGAATTGGAGAAGTAGCCTTGCATCCTCTTTTTCTTTCATCTCTCTTGACACTTCCATGTCAGCCAGTTCATTCAGTTCTTCTAAGGGGAGGGAGATGATTTCATCAATATCATAGTTCCTGGTCTGTAAATAGGTAATCCTGACTGCCCTCAACTCATCATCTTGAGTATTTGGTCTGGGAGCAGCCCTGATTGCAGCTTGCATAAAGCTTGAAGACCCAGAGGAACTTTCTCCCCTTAGCTTCCTTTTCCTCTCTCTCTCTTCCTCCTCAATTTCTTCAGGAGTCATAATCCTTTTCCCTTTGTCACCTACAGACCTTTGTGACTCAGGGTGGATAGAGGCTTGGCCTTCATTGCTTGGTGTAGCATCCATGCTCTGGCCAGAGAGGGGCTGAGAAACACCTTCACCAGCAGGTGTCTCAGAAGGAGTGTGAACCTCTGCAGCAGTTGTTGATGATGAGACAGGGGTCTCAGGTTCTGCCACTGGGCCTTCAGTCAAGGTTTCCCCTATGAAACTAATCTTAGGGTCCACCTCAACATCCAGTTGACCGATGACATTGCCTGATTGCCTAAGTCTCCTTCTTAGAGTGAACTCTGCAAGGATCCTGTCTTGGATTCTTTGAGCCAATCTGTCAGCTTGTCTTGAGTTGCTTGGATTGACAAGTGGCATATTGACTAGATCCAATCTTTCATAGAAGTTCAAGCTTTGAAAATCAAATACTTCTTGTTGCCCTTGAACTCTGTGAAGAATAAGGGCTCTTCTGTCAGCATCATACCTCCACCTTATAATGTAGTTTGAAGTTCCTTGAGGTGGGGATGACACAGCCCTTGGTATACCTTCCTCAAAGAGACTCCTGATGATAGAGTCTATAGAGTCCACATTAATGTGAACTTGAGGAAGTTGCTGAGAATGCACAACTGCAAGTGAGGATGGTGAGTCCTCTATGTCCATTCTCTGTGAAGAACTCCCAGGTTCTGTGGCTGCAATAACTTTCTCCCCCTTTTTGGTAGCATCACCCACTTGCATAGGTGAGCTGGAGGATAAGTCAATCACTTCCACAGGTTCTTGTGTTCCTGGTTGAGCTCTCCTTAAAGGTCTCCCAGCTAGTTTTTCCTTAAGATATGAAATCTGAAGTTGCTGATCATTGACCCTGTTTTGTAAGGTAGTCACCTGAGATTCAAGGTGACTAACCTTAGAGACTAAATAGGAGCATGTTTTTGACAGTTTTTGCACCTTTAGTCTCAAATTCCCCTCGTCTTCATCAGAAGAATCATTGGGGGATGAGATAATTGGACCAAAGTCCTCTCTCTCACCACCAGCTTGAGGTTCTTGGCTGCTGGTTTTCCTCTGCTCACTAGCAATCTCAGTTGAGATGTCAGTGGGCTGAGTTGCCATGGTTGAGGTCTTAATGATGTAATCACTTGCAGAAGTGAGAGCCTCTTCCATATGGACATCCTGAACATGTTCAGAAGTGTCCACCTCAGTAATAGGTGACTGATGTGGGCTAGACTGAGGAGAATCAGAGGTACTCATCTCTCTTTGAGTAGGGGAGGAGAAGAGAGACTCATGGTACTCACTGAATCCTAAGTCTTCATCAGTATAGAAGGATATGTTGGGAATAGGTTGATTTAGATCTAAAGGTTGGGGATGGTAACTCTCCCCTGAAGGTTGTTTACTTGAGTGTTGAGACTCAGAGTGAAGGCTTAAGGCTGTTGGGCTTGTGAGCTCATCAGGGTGAGCATGAGGAACCTCAGCCCTGATAGTTGAAGAAATGGGAGTGGTTTGCTCCTCAGGGGAAGTGGGAGCTCTAGTGTCCACTTCCTCCTGTAAAGGTGAGTATATGGGAACCTGCACAGACTTAATAGCTTGAGCAGGGGTTCGTTTGGATTTTCTTTGGTAGGTGAGGGTTATTTGTGGTCTTTTTAGTGGTAAGGAAGAGGAAGGTGTGGGTTCAACACTAGCTTGTGTGGCTAGGTTGTCACTTTGAGCAATGAGCTCTAACATTTTGGGGACTAGGGCTGTTTCTACCCCTGAGAAGCCTACAGTTGGCTTCTTCATGATTATAAAGATGCGGGCTTCATCTGTCCCAATTTAAGAATATTACTTGTTTCCCTCAACTGTGAGCCCAGTTCACAGTTAAGAATATGCTGAACATATCTAGGAAACATGTAATACTCTAAGGAGTCCAAGTTTGCAAGTAAATTGGTATAAACAAATTGAGAGTACCTGAACTTGACCCCCTGAACCATTCCATGCACTATAAAGGAGAGATCCTCAGGAATCTGGTCCCACCCTCCATGCTTGTTTGACAAGCTGTGGATAACCACATGGAGCAGGTATTTCCACTGGGATGAGACCTTCCCTTTCCTGAAGGTCTTTATAGAGAAATCTCCCTCATAGCCCATCTGCTCAAAGGAATGATTAACAGCTTCCTTTGGGAAGGACAACTCACCTTCTTCATCATCCAGCTGCAAATGATAGTTGATGATGGCCGGAGTGATGAAGATTGTCCTCCCTTGCACTGTGGCAGACAGTGCCTTCTCCCCATCCATAATGACCTCTTGGCAGGTCTTCCAGAATTCAAGCAAATGATCCTCATACAGAGTAGGATCAATGGTCAGGGAGGTGAAGTAGTTGGATAGAGTTAAGAATTGGCAAATCTCTGAGAAACTTGCATCTTTCTCAGAGCTTAACAGAGCAACCTGATTGTGTTGCCTGTGAAGTTGCATGGAGAAATCTGGGTTGTTTCTGCGGTTAAGGTTGGCCATTTTAGAAGCTTAAGGTTGAAGAAAGGTAGAAGGAAAGGCGGTTTTGGGAATTAGGTTTGAGGAATAGTGGAATTGAGGAAGATAATGAGGAAGAGGGGGAACCGTTGGGTATTTATGTGAAAAGGGATTTGAACCAAAGTTAATGAAAGAGGATAAACTTTGAAATCCGAAAGTCGGTCCCACCTCTGAAAAAGTAGTTTACTTTTGCTCAAAAAGTAGTTTTCTTGGAATTCGAAAAGCTTCCGAAGGTAAATTATCTTCGGAAGTTTTAATGAAAAAGCTTCCGAAGCTAAAATGACTTCGGAAGATTTTCCTGAGAGTCTTGAAAATTTTGCTTCGGAAGAGGAATAAACACTTGAATGCTTTGTATAAGAAACAACAAAGCTTCCGAGAGTTAATTTTGCTTCGGAAGGAAAAAGTTCTTAAAAACAAATAAGTGTCTGAGATAAGAATTTAAGCTTCGGAAGATAGATTTAGACTTCTTCCGAAGGTAAAATTTCTTAGACAGTTATTTATTTTGAAGACATGATTTTCTTCCGAAGATAAAATTTTATCTTCCAAGGATCAGAAAATTTTCAAGTATCTAAGGAAAGTCTTCAAAAAGGATTTTATATCCAAAGAAAACATGAGCTTATGAAAGTGATGAACTAGACAACTTAGGACACACATATTTTAAGAAATAATTAGAATTAGTTTTAAGAAAAAGTCTACTCAAAGTTAATCATCCCAATAGCTGATATTAGATATTTAAATCTCTGTTCATCAAAAGCTTTTGTAAACAGATCAGCATATTGTCATCTGTATGAACTTTGACTAGTTTAATTAATCCCTTTTCATAGTTATCTCTTATTAAATGATACCTGATATTGATGTGTTTGGTCCTTGAATGCTGCACAGGGTTCTCAGTGATAGAGATAGCACTATTGTTGTCTATGTGGATAGGAGTCTCCTTGAAGTTAAATCCATAGTCCAGCATCTGATTTTGAATCCAAAGCACTTGAGCACAGCAGCTTGCAGCAGCAATGTATTCAGCCTCAGCAGTTGATGCAGACACACAGGATTGTTTCTTGCATTGCCATGAGACAACTCTTCCACCAAGAAATTGACATCCCCCAGATGTAGACTTTGCAGTCATGTTGCAACCACCATAATCACTATCTGTATAAGCATACAGATTGAAGTCAGAGTTCTTTGGATACCATAAACCAAGTGTTGAAGCACCTTTGAGGTATCTTAGAATCCTTTTGACAGTGATTAAGTGAGACATCTTAGGGTTGGCTTGATATCTTGCACAAATACATGTAGCGAACATGATATCAGGCCTGCTAGCTGTAAGATACATAAGAGACCCAATCATAGCCCTGTATAAATGTTCATCTACACACTCCCCCTCAAGATCAGGTCCAAGGGAGTGGTTTCTGGCTATGGGTGTCTTAGCAATCTTACAATCAGTCATGTTGAACCTCTTGAGTATGTCCTGAACATACTTTGACTGACTTATGAAGATGCCATCTTCAACTTGCTTCACTTGAATTCCCAGAAAGAAATTGAGTTCTCCCATTGCACTCATTTCAAATTTGTCTTTCATCAGCTTCTCAAAGTCTTTGCAGAGCTTTGGATTAGTTGAACCAAAGATGATGTCATCTACATATACTTGAACTAGCAATAAGTCATTTCCCTGTCCTTTGATGAAGAGAGTTCCATCTATAGTACCTCTCCTGTATCCATGTTTACAAAGATACTCAGACAATGTCTCGTACCATTTCCTGGGTGCCTGATGCAGCCCATAAAGAGCTTTGTCAAGCTTGCAGACATAATCAGGATGATCAGGGTCTACAAAACCAGGTGGCTGTTTGACATAAACCTCTTCATCAATCACTCCATATAAGAAAGCACACTTTACATCAAGTTGGAAGACCTTGAAGTTCTTGGATGCAGCAAATGCCAGGAATATCCTAACAGCTTCTAATCTTGCTACAGGAGCAAAGACATCAGTGTAGTCAATCCCTTCTTCTTGTGTGTATCCTTGAACAACTAGTCTTTCCTTGTTCTTGATGATAATTCTCTATCATCCTTCTTATTCCTAAAAACCCATTTGGTTCCAATGGTAGTCTTCCCATGAGGAAGAGGACAAAGGTTCCAAACTTTCTGCCTTTTGAATTGAAGTAACTCTTGTTGCATAGCTTCAACCCAACTTCCATCCTTTAGAGCTTCATCAACTTTCTTTGGCTCTATCTGAGATAAGAAACAAGAGTGAAGACAAACATTTGCTTCATGGGTTTGTCCTCTTGTTCTTACCCTTGTGACAACATCTCCAATGATGTTTGTGGTGGGGTGAGACTTGTGGATCCTTAGCTGAGGGATCACAGCAAGTTGCTGAGAAAGATCCAAATTTGAGAAATTCAGATCTGGCATATATGATTCACCCTCCACATTACCACACTTATCAAGATTAACTTGATCCAATGAGTGTGTGACATCATTGATGTTGTCATCTATGGTGTGGTTATTAGCATCAAGGAACTCCTGATCACTTTCACCATCACCATTGTTGTCTTCCACAATTGAGGTATCTTTATCTGGTTGTGGAGCCTCTGAGCTGGAATTTGAAGGCACCCAGACGTATCAGCTGAATTTGTCATTGTAGTACTGATAGAAACCTCATTTGCTGAAGTAGTTCCAACTGGAGCTGAAGATGTATGAGTTGAGGGTCTTCCTAGCTCAAATCTTGGATCAGGATCACCTGTATTTAGATTTTCTGTAGATCCTGAAACATTCTCACAAGATTTGTTATAACAGTTGGTAACTAAATCAAGATCAAATAGCCAATCAGGACCAGAACCAGCCACACAGGGTGTGTGTTCATTGAAAGTCACATTGGCTGACTCCTCAACAATTCTAGTTCTGAGATTGTATACTCTATAAGCCTTGGCTTGGGAAGAGTATCCAATGAAGTGTCCATCATCTGATTTCTCAGCAAACTTGGCAATTTGATCCTTGGTATTCAAGATGGTGCAGGGACATCCAAATGACCTGAGAAAACCAATGAAAGGTTTTCTCTTGTGCCAAAGTTCATAAGGAGTCTTTCCATGTGTCTTAACTACCAAAAATCTGTTTTGCACATAGCAAGCAGTATTTACTGCCTCTGCCCAGAAGGTGATGGGCAGTTTAGAGTCAGACAACATAGTTCTTGCAGCTTCAATTAGTGTCCTGTTTCTCCTCTCAGCAACTCCGTTTTGCTGAGGAGTCCTGGGAGCACTATATTGTCTTGTAATACCTTTTTCATCAAAAAATGTATCAAGGATTTGAATCTTGAATTCAGTTCCTTGATCACATCTTATGGTTTTGACCTTGTGATCACTTTGATTCTCAATTTTTAAGATGAAATTCTTGTTGATGCATGTATGTCCTAGATCAGGATATGAAATGTAATAGATCTTGTTTATTTGATTCTGATGTAATTTGAAATGATTAATGAAATGAGATTGATTGTGTGTGATTTGTAATGTCTAATATTTCATTAATGAGTCGATATTGAATTGGTTAATTAGGTTTGTGATTGTTTGAATGGTTACACATAATGTTATATTAATTAATACATTCAAACTTAACATAATGAAGTTCTCATGCGAATGGCCCATGCGAATGGACCACACGCATGAATAACTTCATACGATTGACTCAGTCGCACGACTGAACCAGGAGACTGGATCAGTCGTATGATTGACACATAAGATTGGCTCAGTCGCACGACTGAACTCTCAATCGTGCGTATGAATCAACCGCATGGTTCAATCGCACTGAACCATACTTATGGTCCAGTCGCCCGAATGAACAACACTAACCTATAAATACAACCCAATTCGTGGAAAAACGTAAGCATTCATTCTATTTCGACTCCAGACGTACCCTAGCCGTCCAGAAGCCTCCCAATTCGTTCTCCAAGTTCATAGAACACATTAGATCGATTCTCAATCGACTTCTAACGTTAGTTTCAATTCTTGATTGATTCTTCGTGTGTTCTCACTGATTGGATCGCCAATCAAATAGGATTCCGCACTATTTGATCTGGTTTACACGCTAATCACTAGGTATTTCGTTCAAATACCGGGTCCTAACAAGTGGTATCAGAGCTTTGGCTCTTGATTACGTGTGATTCAATCAAGATTGATAAAAAGTTTGTGTTTTTGCACTAAAAACGCAATCTTTTGTGTCAAAAGTGATCTTGGACGTTCCCTGCTCATCAAAGTTTGGTTTCTACGGACTTAGGCGATTAGACCTTGCGAAATTTCGAATTTTTACGGCTAAAACACGTTTAACCTAGAAATTTTCGCAAAACAGCAGCTTCAGTCGCACGAGTGAGCCATTCGCACGATTGGACTTCATTCGCATAGCCCAGACGCCCGATTGGACCTAGTCGCACCTTCATTCGTACGATTGAACCGTTCGTTCGCATTGTTCATACGCACCAGCTTCATTCGCACGACTGAACCAATCGCTTAGTTCAGCCGCACGATTGAACCAGTCGCATAGTTCATACGCACGGATAGACCAATCGCATCCTTCAGTCGCACTAGTTGACAGTTTGTTTTAGTAGACTTAAAGTTATTCGACATGGAAGATCAAATGTCAGCCTTTACTGCTGGGAAGGACTCTAGGATCCAGAACCTGCTGTTGCTTGAGAGTGAGGTGGGTAATCATAATAAACCACCAAAGCTCTTAACGTTAGATGAGTTTCCCCACTGGAAACAACGTTTTGAGATCTACCTCAATGGAGTGGATCCGAATCTGTGGGAAGCTATCGAGATTGGGTATAGTACTCCGGTGGGAGCTGTTGGAGTTAAGCTAACGTTAGGAGGGATGACTGACGCGCAGAAAGTTAAATACAATGCAGAGAAGAGAGTTTATGCATTGATTACACAGTCGATCCCTAAAGACATTTTCCACCAGTACTCAGAGAATAAGCAGTCAAAGAAACTATGGGATGAGCTGGAAAAGAGGTACGACGGGAATGCTTCGTTGAAGGCAATCAAGGCTAAGGAGTTAAAGAAGGAATTCGATAACTTCTCATCGATGGGAAACGAGAGTTTGGACGATGTTATAGATAGATTCTACCATCTGATGAGTGAACTACATACACATGGGGTGGCTACTACCATGGAAGAGAAAGTTACTAACTTTGCAAACGGATTGCCGGAAAAGTGGGCTTCATTCGTGTCTAACCTGAGACAGAATGGAATGCTGGCAAAGCTGGATATTAATGACTTCATTCTAAAGTTGCGAGAAGAAGCACTTAGGATGAAGTAAAGAGCTCAGAAGTCTTCGTACACTCAAAATCCAGCTTTGTACAATGCCACGCCTCAAGCTAAGACATTTGGAGCACCTCTCCAGACTGCATTTGTGTCTAGCTCATCGGGTCCTTCACAGGCTTCTCCTTCAGGATCAGACACGTCGGGGTCTTCTTTTACCCACTATATTGGATCCGAAGCGAATGCTACTAGACTAAAGACCGAGAACCTCGGTAATGTGACTGTGGAAGTAGCTCGAGAACACATGGATCTTTTGGCTGCAGTGGTTCACTCTTATGATGGACTTGTTGCTGGGAAGATTGGAAACTGCCATCTGGCAGACGAGGACTACGAGCAGGTGGACGAAATGGAGCTGGAGAGGATGGATATTATGTGGGCCTTAGCTAGTGCTGTCCGGAGGGCGAAGAAGTTTGTGAAAAAGACCGGACAGAACTTGGTAGCTACTAAGGATACCAATTGGCTTTGACAAGAGTAAAGTGACCTGCTTTAACTGTGGAGAAAAGGGGCACTTCAAGAGAGAATGTGTCAAGCCAAAGAAGACGGGTAACGGGAACCCATTCTCGTCCTTCACTCGTAAAGACAAGCAAGCTACTAGTTCTACTTCATCAAGCAAGGATCCAAAAGCCTTGACTGCTCATGATGATAAAGGACAGGATTGGAGCTTTAGGTTTGTCTCTCCAGGGGAATCAAACATTGCAAGTGTAGAAGACATTGACGATGATTCCGCGAGTGAAGGAGATCTAGCAGTTGAGATAGCGATGTCAAATATTGAAGAAGCAACTGCAACTGAGGTCAGCTACAAGCCTAAAGAGGAGACTACCACAGCAAAGACAGAAAAGACAGAATCACCAGAACCAGAGACATCTGATGCTGCGTTGATGGCTAACTCTTCTGAACCAACTCAGGTAAGTACCACTGACCGAATGTTTAATAATCATGCTTGTTCTGATTGTGATACTTTTAGAAATAGCATAGATGAGAAATTTGCTAGGTTATTAGATCATAATGATAACTTAGTAAAAGATTTGCAACTGTGCACTGAGGCTAATAGAGTATTAAAACAAAATGAGCATAGTTACAAAGAAAAGATAGACCTTTTGACTAAACAGCTTAGGGAAACCGAAGTAGTTGCATTTAACCAAGCTAATGACATTAGGTACTATCTAAACTCCCTAGAAGACACTAAGAAGCAAAAGGCAGTTCTAGAAGTAGAAGTAAACTCATTAAAACAGAAACTGCACAGTTGGCAAGTTCATCACACATAGTCCAACACTTAGTGAGAGAAAGAAACAACGGGGAGGGTTTGGGTTACAAAGTGGTTCCACCACCACCTGAGACCTTGATGAACACTAAGAGTAGACAAGTAAATAATAATCCCATCAAGGATCATGTGGTGTCTACTCCTCTTGTTAGTGATCCAGATTCCTCATGTTCATCTATTGAATCTGGAGACAAACAAAAGGAGGCCACTTCAAAGGCAAAGGGTAAATTGCCTTGTGTTAATCTGGATAAAGAATTTGAAAAGGTTAACTTAAATTCAGGGTCCAATAGAGTCAAATCAGAACCTAAAAAGACATCTAATGTTAATCTTTCACATGTTTCAAGTCAAAAACCAGTTAACCAAAAGGAAAAAGATGTTAAACATGTTAAAACAGTTAACTTTGTTAAACCAGTGAAAACATCAAAAGAACCAGAGTCAAAACCTAAATTGAGTGATGTTACTAGAGTGTCACACACGTCTCCACAAAGAAAGCTTAATCATAAGGTTGATAGCAGGTCGTGCTACAACTATGGAGAATGTGGACACAGTGTTTCCTATTGTCCTTATTATCAGACACCTAGGAAGAAGATTGAACTTCAGGACTTAAAACCTAGGTCTTCTAAGAGGAGTTCTTTAACTCCACCTAGAAGAACTAGTGAACCTATAGTTCAACCTGTTAGCCAGTCGACTGTTTATCACAAACAGGCCTTGCACAAATCTGGCTTATGGAAAGAGAAGTCATCCTCTATGTATGATAATGATGACAAGAAGTAAAGGCTTGGGTTCCTAACCTAAACTAATCGTTTTCATTGTATGTGCAGGGTGTTCGCTACAGTGCTGAGACCAACAGGTGGATTGTAGACAGCGGAGCATCCAGGCATATGACAGGAAACAGGGCTCTTTTATCAAACGTCAAGCAAATAAAAGGAGGGCATGTTTCGTTTGCTGGAAACAAGGGAGGCTATATCACAGCTCAGGGAGAAGTGGGAAATCAAAAATTTAAGTTTGATAAGGTGAACTACGTTCAACAACTTCAAAATAACTTACTTTATGTTTCCCAAATCTGTGATAAGGGATTTAAAGTCATATTCGACAACAAGAAGTGTTATGTGCTCAAGAAAGACTACGTGATCCCAGAGGACCAAGTTCTGATGACTGATTCAAGATATAAAGACCTTTATGTTTTGGATCTGTCGACAGCTGCTACAACGGATCATGAGGTTCAGTGTTTTCTATCTAAAGCTACTGAGAAGGATTCAATCTCCTGGCATAGGAGAATAGGACAAATTAGTCAAAGGAAGATGAATCACTTGATTCAGAAGGATCTTGTGAGAGGATTTAATGTCAAGAACTTCCAGCTTCCTGATTTTTGGGTAGCTTGCAAGAAAGGCAAACAGACGAAGAAGTCTCATAAGGAAAAGAAAGTTCATTCAATAGAACTTCCTCTTGAACTTCTTCACATGGATTTGTTTGGTCCAGTCAGTACAAAGAGCATTGCAGGCGACTTGTACTGTTTTGTGGTTACTGATGACTACTCAAGGTTCTCTTGGGTAATGTTTCTGAAGTCCAAATCAGAAACATTTGAGTCATTCAAGGAGTTAGTAACCACACTGGAATCTCTCTACAAGCTGAAGGTTAGACAAGTACGCTCAGACAACGGGACGGAATTCAAGAACCAGTGGATGGAGGCTTACTGCAAGGAAAAGGGAATTGTACATCAATTCACTTCTGCCTACACGCCTCAGATGAATGGTGTTGCTGAGAGAAAGAACAGAAGCTTGATAGAGACAACACGGACTATGCTGGCAGACTCGAAACTGCCTATCCAATTCTGGAATGAGGCAGTGGCGAATGCATGTTATACACTGAATCGAGTTATGATAGTCAAGCACCACGGAAAGACATGTTACGAGCTACTACAAAGACGCAAATCGAATTTGGAGTATCTTGAACCATTTGGGGCGCCGTGCACACTTCTGAAGAAAACACAAGAAGGTAAATTCAGCGAGAAGGCTGATGAAGGAATCTTTCTGGGATACAACATACCGAACAAGAGAGTTTACAACAACTCAACGGGTCTAGTAGAAGTGTGGTGTAATGTTGATGTTCAGAGATATACCACACCACCTACTGGCAAAGGACCCACCTACTTTTTCGACTATGATGGATTCTTCAAGTCCTTTAACATCCCTATCTTCTCCTCGGATGATGAGTTAGCTACTAGAATGATGTATGATATCTTGAATACACCATCTAGCTCACAGGGAGAATCATCTACTCAGTCAGGGGGAGTAGTCGATGACAGTGACTCCTCCTCTGAAGATGAAGCTGAAGAAGATGACCAGAACAGTCAGGAGGAACAGGTTCCAGTTCCTGAAAGTCCACAAGCATCTACCAGTGATGCTCCTTTGACTTCGAAACCTCAACCTCCAACTACCTCAGATGCAGAACCAAATTTTCATAATCTTGGCTCTGAGGTAGCTGTTCCCACTACTCCAGGATCACGACTAAATGTCTATCATCCCCTAGACAATGTCATTGGGGATGTCAGATCAGGAGTACAAACCCGAAATCAGCTATACTCAGCTGATTACGCCTCGGTTATGGAGAAGGGATATATTCATGATGGTGCTTATCGTTGTTTTGTCTCGCAGTTTGAGCCAAAATATGTCAGTGATGCACTAAATGATGAGGCGTGGGTGAGTGCCATGCAAGAAGAACTTCTTCAGTTCAAGAAGTTAGGTGTGCGGACTCTGGTAAGGTGCTAAGGTCATTGGCACCAAATGGGTCTTGAAATGCAAGAAAGATGACCAAGGGGTCATTATCAGGAACAAAGCTCGATTGGTGGTTCAGGGTTTTCGCCAAGTCGAGGGAATTGACTACAATGAGGTGTTTGCACCCGTGGCAAGGATGGAAGTCATTCGTATCTTCCTTGCCTATGCATCGTACATGAAGATTAAAGTCTACCAATTAGATGTGAAGAGTGCATTCCTTCATGGAGAAAACAGAGAAATAGTCTATGTCAGTCAACCCGAGGAATTTGATGATCCTTTTCATCGGGATAGAGTTTACAAACTCGACAAGGCTTTATACGGGCTTCATCAAGCTTCAAGAGCCTGGTATGAGAAACTCTCGACTCATCTTGTGAAACACGGCTTTCACAGGGGAGTCATTGACTGCACGCTGTTCATCAAAGAAAAAGATGGCGACCTACTGCTCGTACAGATCTATGTCGATGACATAATCTTCGGTTCAAAGAACGAAGAGTTATGCAAAGAGTTTGAAGCAGTTATGAAGAAAGAGTTTGAGATGAGTGCTATGGGGGAGATGAAGTTCTTTCTTGGGTTACAGGTGGATCAGACTCCAAATGGGATCTTTCTACATCAGACCAAGTATGTAGGAGACATTCTCAGTCGTTTTGACATGGAGAATGCTTCTGCTGCCGTACTCCACTTGCTACCAATCACGATATCGCACCTGATGAAAATGGAGATCTAGTGGACGCCACAATGTACCGAGGAATGATTGGATCCCTCATGTATCTCACAGCCTCAAGACCTGATATCATGTATGCTACATGTTTATGTTCTAGATATCACTCTAAGCCTAAGGTCAACCATCTGATCGGGGTCAAGAGGATTTTTCGTTATCTGAAGGGTACACCCACACTTGGGTTGTGGTATCCTCATGATGATGACTTTGAGCTCACGGCGTATAGTGACTAGGATTACGGGGGCTGTAAGATGAACTACAAGTCTACATCAGCAGGGTGTCAATTCTTAGGGAGAAGATTAGTTACCTGGCAGTGTAAGAAGCAGACATCGGTTGCATTGTCAACCTGTGAAGCCGAATATGTTGCTGCTGCAAGCTGCTGTTCACAAATCATCTGGATTCAACAGCAAATGCGGGATTACGGTTTAAAGTTCTCTTCTACTCCTATTTTTGTTGATAACTCTGCTGCAATTGCAGTAACTAAAAATCCGGTCCAACATCCTAAGACCAAACATATCGGTATTAAATACCATTTCATAAGAGACTGTTTTGAAAAGAACTTAATTGATGTGGTAAAAATTAATACTGATTTTCAACGCGCTGACCTCTATACTAAAGCCTTTGATAAACCACGTTTTCAATATTTGCTAGAGGTCAACGGCGTTAAAAAGAAAAGTGAGGTTATTCCTGATGATGATCATGTGTAGTCCTATGTTAGTTTAGTTACTTTTCCTTTTTTATTTTTAATTTTTATTTTATTTGTTTATTTTAGTCTGTTTAAATTAAACTCATGTTATGTTGCTGTTTATTAAAATCCTAAAATAATTAAACCAGTTATGATTTTAGTATTTTAGGGGGAGAATAAGTCAGCCAATAACATTAAAAAAAACGAGGGAGAAGGAGTGGATAGCTGATATAAGGTAGATTGTATCTGTGATACTGATTCAAACCCTTTGAAATATGATAGTACACAGGAACAAATCAAGAGGGACTTTAAAATTTGATTTAGAAAAGATGCAAAAATTCAAAGTATAAGTCTGTGTAGTCTAAGCAATATAAAAGGGAAGATGATAGAAAAACTGGTAACTCCTAAGGTAACACAACGAGAGTAGACCTAGAGGTTGCTAGACCACAAATGATATGTCGGTAGATTCAACACAATAGATGATTAGACCTGACTGGTGATCTCAAGATCAAACTAAGTTGTTCAACTGACTGTGGGCTTCAATCTTATCACTGGTTAACACAATCAACAATATTCCAATAAGGGGTAATGAGCATGTAAACGTCACAAATGTGTGCGGATGACCATCAATAGAGCAAAGCAAGAAAAAAAAATGAAAGACAAATGCTATCAAGCTAATGACTTATGTTGTTGGTGCATTTTGTGCAAAATAAAATTAAGCTGCTCTAACAAGGAGATAGGTTGTGTGCCTCTCTGCTGTGCGATGGACTGACCTGAGGATAAGCATAACCTAGATATTCTAGAATTCATTGTTGTTTGCCGCCTCTCTGCTGTGCGATGGCACTGACCTGAGGACTGGCTTCTCTTTGAAAGCTCTAAGAATAGTCTCTTCTTGTAATAATACCCGTAGACCGCTCAAAAGCTCCTGAGGAATGTTGATTACCATATAAGTGTGGGATCCACAAATGTTAGTTGAAATAATTAAACCTATAACTATCACCAGTCTGTGTCAAAAGTCTGTGTATGGATTTAAGAGGACAAACATATTGACAATCATTGTGGCTGCAATTCTTGAAAGTTCAAATCAATGTGGTAATCTAAGAGTTCCAGTATGATTTCCTAAAGTTGCTAACGACTCTGGATGAAAACCAAGAATTGAACATCAAAAGATTTTGATAACAAGTCCCAAATGATTTGACTTGCCTGTATGATTCCAAAATTGAATTGGTCCAGGTGTGGTCAATCTAAATTGAAGCTGCCTATTCCGAAACCAAATCCCGTAGACTTCCATCTTAGGATTTACCTCTCGCAAAAAGCCAAAAACAAGTTTAATTTTTTTTGTACTTTAGTTTAGTTTTTTCAAATTCAGTTAGTCATTTCAGTTTGTTTTGTTTGTGGGAATACATCATGAAAATTAGTAAGGGATCAACTCACTAAAAGGGTCATGTCTGAGATGACCACATGTGCTTTCAAAGTTAAAACAGTCACGTCTGAGGTGACTAAATTGTTTAAAAGGATCACGTCTGAGGTGATCAAAAAGTTTTCAAGTTAAAATGATCATGTCTGAGATGATCAAATGCTCGTAATGTTAATCTCAAAAGTTAAAAGGGTTTTAAATGTAAATTGTTCAAAATGGCAGAAAATTTACCAAGTGTGACCCATTCGCACGATTGGACCATGAGTATGGACCAACCATGCGAATGGCTCCCATTCGCACGACTGGACATGAGATTGAGCCATTCACCCGAATGGCTTATCAGAATGACCCATTCGACCGAAGGAAGGGGGCGAATGAGTCAGTCGACCGACTGAGACTCATTCGGTCAACTGAAGATGCGAAAGAAAGGGTACGAATGAGTCAGTCGACCGACTGAACCTCAGTCGGCCAACTGCACGCGACTGACTGGGCCAATCGCCCGATTGAGCCTCAGTCGCCCGAATGAACTGAGCGAATGAGGCCAGTCGGCCGATTGAACTCAGATTCAGTATTTAAAGGGCACAGTCGATCGCATTTTACTCATCACTCCCAATCGCTCCCAAATCGCACTTCTTCCCGTTACTCTGCCAAAATTTCATTAGACCTTGTTTTCACATTGCTGTTGATCATCTGACGTTCGTTGACTTATATACAGGTAGATGGCATTGATATCGAACCGAAAACAGAACCCTAATTTGGTGTTATTCGAATGAAAACAAGAAATGGACTATAAATGACCTAATAACCTACCTAAACTATGCAAAATGTTAAAATTAAGTTTAATAGGTTATTAGTGACTAAATGGCGAGTCTATTGAACCGGTAACCCATGATAAATCACTTGTTTTGGTCAAGATTCGAACCACAGGCGACTGAACAGTGGGACAGGCGACTGGTCGTCCGGATGAACTCCAATCGCACGATTGAATCTTGCGATTGGGTCAATCGGCCGAATGAACCATGCGAATGAGCTCAGTCGGCCGACTGAACCAATCGCAGACTCAGTCAGCAGATTGAACTCAGTCGCATGTCACATTCAACCGAATGAGCTCAGTCACATGAAAGGACAACCGACTGACTTCAGTCGCATGATTCATTCGCACGAATGAATCAGAATGAATTTAAACATTACACTTAGAACTGAATTTTGATGTATTATGTACTAATGGTTCTGTGTCATGTGTTTCAGGAAAATGGCTGATAGATGGTCCATAAATCCAAAGCACAACATCTGTGCTCACTTGGATCATACTACTCGGAACGGGGCCGAGTTCACAGAGATTATGGCTTTCCTTAGACGTTCTCGAATACATAAGGCTATATCTACACCGTGCACGCCCTACAGATCATTACACCAGGCATTCTGGGAGAATGCCTCCGTGGATCGTTCTCGTGAGCCCTACAGTATTCGGAGCTCTATTCTGGGTCATGATATCGAGGTTACTGCTGCAGACATCCAGAGAGCCCTTGAGTTTGGGGACGATGCTGATCACCCCACCAGACTATATCCATTGACTGTGAGAGGCTGCTTCCTCAGGATCAAGTACGCTGGGGACATAAACTCGGGTATGCTCAACAAGAGCAACTTGTGCCCCCAGTACAAGTACTTGGCGCATGTGATCCTAAAGTGCATTGCTTCGCAGAGGGGTGGGTTTGACGACCTATCAGACCAGATTCAGAATGCCTACGTGGCACAGGTGCTGAACCACCCTTTCATCTTTTCGAGTATGATCTTCTCTTATTTGGTGGAGAACCTGGAGGCAAAGGGAAGGAAGGATTTTGTATGTACCCCAGGTTCCTTCAGCTGATCTTCAACGAGAAGCTGCCACTTCTACCCAAGGAGAGTCATGGTGCAGTTGCCTTGGAGATTATGGATGACACGACTCTAGGTCGGATGAGGGTGTATAGGGGCAAGCAGGTGAAGCCCCAGGTTAAGAGGTTGATTGGCCACCTGGCCAACGAGAGATATGTAGCACCGGGAAGACGCAAATGGCGTCATGAGGATAGTGATTCTGATGATGAGAGGCTACTGCTCCCAGAGCATGATTCAGATGATGACGATAGTGGAGACGCTGGGGATGATATACCTACTCCACCGAGAGGCACAGGTTGCGATGTTATACCTCCAGTGTCTGCCCCAGCTGGAGACATAGCCGAGGCAGTTGGATTCCATCAGGACTTTGTTCATGATGTGGAGGAAGAGGAGTCGGATGAGGAGCCCCTAACACGAACTGTGGGAAGAAAAGTTGTTCCCACAGAACATGGGCTAAGGGCTGTTGGTGAACGCCCTAGAGAATCAGGAGAGACAGCTACTGATCCGAGCTACACACCGGAGTCAGCGAGAAGGGTTGTAGGGGGAGCATCCACCTCAACGGGAACGAGAAGGAAAAGGATGGCTCAGCCCCATGGTCAGAAGAAGAAGAAGCGACGTTTGACCTTTGTTACCACCACATCCACTACTGATACCACCACCACTACCACTTCCACAGCCACACCATCCACCATCACAGCCACCACAGCTACCACAGCCACCACCACACCTCCCACCACTGTACAGATTCCATCTACCACCATATCTTTCACTCCCACATCACCTCCACCATTTCACAGACCCATCTTCACTACAGCCACCACCACCACCACTACCCACCAAGCTGGACCCTCAGCCCATCCCTCTCATACTTATGGATCACCTCTACCTCCAATTGGGGTAGAGGAACAGCTGTCTGCGCTCAGCCGGATGGTGATGCGCCTATTAGCTGCAGATGAGGAGAAGGAGACTCAGATCCGCCAGCTTGCTGACCTGACTGCTGCATAATCTCACCAGATTGCAGAGCAGGCTCGAGTTATTAAGGAGCAGGCCCAACAGATGGTTGCTCAGAGCCATGAGATAGCCCAACTCGAAGCACATAGTGTCACATCCACTCAAAGCTCAAGGGATCTAAGGAGGAGCCCTTGAAGATCAAGGAGGGGGACGACAATGATGGCGATGATGATGATGAAGATGATGATGAGGATGATGAGGATGAGACGGAGGAGGATGAGGAAACTGAAGGAAAAAGGACAGAGGAGAAGGATGATGATGATGATGCAGAAGGGGGGATGCAGCTGCATCGGCCTCTGCTTCAGGTCAAGAGAGGAGGTCAAAGAACAGACAAGACCAACCAGCTTCTTCCTCTGCTCCACCAAGTGACGAGACGATGATCCAGGGCAAAAGTAAAGACTAGATTTTTATGTATTTAATTACTTTTGTATTGGAATCATATATTGAAACCTATGTAATAAATGTTTATATTAATGTTAATGCGTTTCTGTTTTGATTAATTACTAATGGTTTATGTGTTGAATGTTTAAATCAAACAGATCCAAATTACCAAAGGGATGAGTTTGATGTTGCTCCCCTTCAGCAGGTCAAGACTCAGCTAACAATGATTCTTGATCTGCAAGGGATCGTATGGAGGTCAGTGAGTTATACCCCTGAAGAAGGGGGAAATAATTCACGACCTATCAAACGAGCAACTCGCAGAGATCTTCAAGCTCAATCCAGATGAGATAGTGAAAGATGCTCTGACATGTGACTCGACCAGTGACGAAGAGCTCAACGATGTTGATGAAGTCGGGATTGAAGATGTCACTGCCGAGCACTACCCTCAGTATGCTGACAATGAGGGAAATGTGGTCCCCAATGTGGGTGAATCCCTCGTCAGCGATACCTTTGAGGTGTTAGAAAAGATGGAGCAAGAAAAAGAGAAAGCAGAAGGAACGGCCCAAGCCTCAAATGATGATGTCGATATCCGAAAGGCTTAGTGGGCTGCATGTTTTAAGGAAGTTAGAGCCCAACGCGCTGCACCTAAATAGGATGCTTACACCAAACTCTACCGAGTCAAGAAACATCATAAGGTGTCTGGCAGGATCATAGCATGGGCGTATTTTGAAGATCTTAACGTATATGCAGTTAAGAGGGAAAAGGGCATAGAGTACTTCAGATTCCCACATGATCTGAAGACTCTACCAGGTTTTGAGCTCAACCAGCTGGCCAAGCTAAAGCTTTTGTATGCTGACCCGAGGAAGATGTCAGGCTGGCTTGAGGCTGCCCTAAAGAAGGAGTACCACACCAGGTGGGTTAACTTCAGACCCCAACAGCCTACTAGGTATATCAGAAGGTCTGAGGTTGATGCCATTACTGGCAAGCCCAAGATAGTGTTGAAGTGGAGTCCTCCGCGCACAATGTCAAGAATCCCACTCAGGGAAATGCCACAGGACTTCACTCCACACTTTAAGTGGTGGTAGATTGGAGAACAGCAGAAGCGGTCATAGTCTTAAACAAAGAGGGACAAATGGATACGATCAGGGTATTCGACCCAATGTGGCTTACCAACTTGTCAGCAAATGATGTCTACACGCTATACAAGTGGCCACTATTCTATGATACGCAGGATATTGTACAAGCCCTCCAGTTCCAGAATGTCATACGACTCTACTTCACGTTTGAGATTCACGCGGGAGTCACAAAAGAGGAGAAGTACAAGAAATACAAGGAGGTAATGCAGAAAACAAGACAATAGAGAGACCTAGGTCCAAGGGGGAGTTTGTTGATGCATGTATGTCCCTATATCAGGATATGAAATGTAATAGATCTTGTTTATCTGATTGTGATGTAATTTGAAATGATTAATGAAATGAGATTGATTGTGTGTGATTTGTAATGTCTAATATTTCATTAATGAGTCGATATTGAATTGGTTTATTAGGTTTGTGATTGTTTGAATGGTTACACATAATGTTATATTAATTAATACATTCAAACTTAACATAATGAAGTTCTCATGCGAATGGCCCATGCGAATGGACCACACGCATGAATAACTTCATACGATTGACTCAGTCGCACGACTGAACCAGGAGACTGGATCAGTCGTATGATTGACACATAAGATTGGCTCAGTCGCACGACTGAACACTCAGTCGTGCGGATGAATCAACCGCATGGTTCAATCGCACGACTGAACCATACTTATGGTCCAGTCGCACGAATGAACAATACTAACCTATAAATACAACCCAATTCGTAGGAAAAATAAAGCATTCATTCTATTTCGACTCCAGACGTACCCTAGCCGTCCAGAAGCCTCCCAATTCGTTCTCCAAGTTCATAGAACACATTAGATCGATTCTCAATCGATTCTTAACGTTAGATTCAATTCTTTATTGATTCTTCGTGTGTTCTCACTGATTGGATCGCCAATCAAATAGGATTCCGCACTATTTGATCTGGTTTACACGCTAATCACTCGGTATTTCGTTCAAATACCAGGTCCTAACAATTCTTCAAAATCTCAGGGGTTTCATCCTTAGTTCTAAGAAAGAAAACCCAAGTGAATCTTGTAAAATCATCTATGATCACCAAACAATAAGAGGTCCTTCCTAGACTCATTACACTGGTGGGTCCAAAGAGATCCATATGTAATAAGTGTAGTGGAGTAGTGATGGAGTTCGTTTCCTTAGGCTTGTGAGATACCTTATGTTGCTTTCCTTTCAGGCTTGCAACACAATGATCATCACTTGTAAACTATTTCTTTGGCATTCCAGTTACCAAATCATGTTTAATTAGTTTATTCATGTTCTTAAAGTTTACATGGCACATTCTTTTATGCCATAGAAAAGACTCATCACTATTTGCTTTAGATAGAGAGCATGAAACTTCTCCAGACGGAGATGTTTCTTGCAAATCCATCTTGTACATGTCCCCTTTCCTTGGGGCTCTGAGCAGGATATGCTCATGAGGAATGACCATAACAGGCTTGAGAACAATGCACTCATGCTCAGTAAAGAGCATGTTATGACTCTGATCACAAAATTGGGATACACTCAGAAGATTATACCCAAGCTCCTTAACTTACCTTTTCAATGCTGAGCTTACCATTTGTGACCTTGCCCCTTCCTGAAATGTAACCACCTTCATCTCCTCCAAAAGCAACTGGTCCTCCATCAATTCTCTCAAAGTTATGGAGTAGAGACCTATTGCCTGTCATGTGCCTGGAACAGCCACTATCAATTATCCAGACATTCCTGCTTGTCTTGAGTTGTTCCTCCACAAAGAAAATGATTAGTTACATTTGGAAACCCAAGCATTACTTGTCTTGGGCTCACTAAGTATAATAGAAGGTAATGCAACAGTAATAGATCCTATGGTTATACTAGGGGGATCTTCAGCTGTTGTTGATGGAGAAACTTCAGTCATTTGGTCTTTCTTAGACTTCCACACCACCTTTGGAGTCTTGGACTTGACCTTCAAGACCTTAGAAGCTTTTGGGACTTCACAAGTTTTGATGACTGAACCTTCGGAAGATTCTACAGTCACTGCAGCAGACTTCAGTGCTTCGGAAGAACTCCTTTCTTCCGAGACCAATTTTTCTTCCGAATGTAATTTTCCATTTACCTTCTTCTTTGATTTGGAGCTTCCGAAGGAAACAGACTTTCCTTCCGAAGCTTGAATCTTCTTGAAACTCTTTGAAGTCTTTATATTGGTCATATGGATAGTACCTTTAGGATTGTGTGGGCAATCCTTAGCAATGTGAGAGGTACTTTCACACATGACACATAACATTTTCTTCTTCAAAAGAGTCTCCTTATGAGAGCAAGACTGGCTTTGGTCACATTCCTTCTCCACCTTCATCTTTGTAGATGCTGAGACAGTTCTTTTGGGCTGTGAACTGTTCTTGGAGTTTGATGGTCCAGGCTGTGCAACAGTGGTATATAGCAGCTCAGTCTTCTTCTTTGTACTGAGATGATTTGGACAAGAACCAGAACTCTTAGCTGAGGAGTTTTGGTTGATGTCTTCAGTCTTTACTACTTTAAAACCTGCAGAGATAAAAACTTGCTTCTGCTTAGAATCAAAAGCAACCTTGATCTCTTGAGCATTCTTTGCTTTTCTTTTGCTCTTCCTGATCATGTTCTTTCTCTTTGACTTGGTCATCACAGTAGATTTCTTCTCCTCAGAAGGATAGTGGCCCTTAGTAGAATCCTCTTCTTCACTCTTCTCAGAGGAATTCTTCACTATCTCTTCTTCATCCTCTTCACTTATAGGATCTATGAGAGGAAGCTCATCTTTACAAGTTCCACACCTAGGAGATCTTACAGACAAGATTGTGTGTGGAGGAGCTATCTCATTTGATCCCAGTCCCTATATATTTTGATAGCACACTTTGTTGTGCAGGGATGAGGATATCATGTTCTTGAAGGTCTCTTCTTCAAGAACACTCTTTTCTGCCTTGGCTTTGCTGATCACAAGCTCAGCCTGGCACTCAGTCAACTTAGTTATGAGATCCTGGATTTGAGTCCTAAAATCTGTATGTTCATGTTTTAGTACTGAAATGGTTTTCTCCAAGTCCTCTATCTTTAACTTGTAATCATTTTCAGACTTTCTAAAATCATATTTTAAAATGTTTAAGGACTCAAGATCAGATCTCATTTCTAAGTTATAGGACCTGTATCTGTTTACTTTAGCAATGCATTCAGGAGTACAGAGATGTTCCACTACCTTGGCTTCATCATGGTTTGCCATTAGTGCTTGGTTTGGAGAAGCATCTTTCGCCTGAAAGCTCCAGTCAAAGCCTCCCTCTTCAATAGCAACAGCAGCATGTTGCTTTGGCTTCTCATTCTGAGGGGCTTTGTCAGTGTAGTTTGGTCTGGTTTGTGTTTGGCCACCATTTGTTTGAGGTTCCTTACACTCTCTAGCAAAGTGGCCCATCAAGTTACAGTTATAACACTTGACTTTGCTTTTATCCAGCCCAAACTTTCCACTGGTTGCATTGCTTGGAAACCTCCTTCCTGTTCACTTGTAGAACTTCTTGGCTCTATGAGTGAGGAGAGCCATCTACTGAACTATTTCCATGTACTCCAGGTCATCTGGATGGATACAGTCCAGGTCTTCAAGAGTGAAGAGAGAGTTCCCACAGCTTTCATCAGAAGACACAAAGGCTTGAGAAGAGCTTGTCTCTTGGAATGGGCTTCCTTGAGTGTAGTTCTCCCTGGGTGTCTCTGGGAAGGTGATGAAAGGACCCTTTGGTGAGTTGTCAGGGTAGCATATGAGATGATGTTGGGGTTCTATGCTATTCCTTTCAACCACATGAAGGGCTGAACCCATTTGATTGTTGGAGTTGCCAGATGAACCTTGCATGTTCATCTCCATCTGGTAGCCATTGAGAATCCCATATAACTTTGTCAGAGTAAGAATTTTGAGATTCTCAGTCCTCTTGATCACCACACAGTAGTGTGTCCATTGCCTAGGAAGTGAGGACATGAACTTCCTTACAATGTCCCTGTTTTCAAGAGGAACTCCTCCATCCACTAGGGTATCCACTATCTCAACATACCTGAAGTATTATTGAGTCATGGTTTCACCTGTTTTTAAGGTGAAGTTTTCAAACTGCTGCTTTAGGAGATCCTTCTTGTTCTCCTTGCCTTTAGAGGAGCCTTCATACATCAGCTTCTGTGCATCCCACAGCTGTTTTGCACTTCTTAAAACCTCTGTACATAGATTTTGAAAGGGCCGTTTGAAGAGCAGTCATGGCCTTTCTATCAATCTCTACTCTCTTCCTATCTTCATCATAGTAGTTGGCCACATCTTTTGGGATCATACCAGCACCAGTAGCAGAGGGAGTGCTGGGTATGAAAGGTCCATTTACAACAGATTCCCACATTCTTGAGTCCAGAGACCTGATGAAACCTTCCATTCTCATACACTAGGTATCAAAGTCATCAAGAGTGATCAGTGGGGATTTGTTCATGGTTCTAGTCTTCATATCAGTCTTTGAAATGGATGCCATTTGGAGAGTTTAGTTTTTTTGTGTGTGTGAGGGATCTTAAGATGGTGAGATCTTATATCAAGAGCCTGAAATGCTCTGATACCAATTGCGAAACCGGTTAAGGGCTTGAACAATGACAACACAACAACACAAAGAGGAGATTAACTAAACTTGATCAAACAGTAGACTGGATTAACCAATATGTTGATACAAAGAACACAAGTAAAGGTAAAGTGACAGAACAAAAGATTTGGGTTTCAAGGAGGCAGTATGCAGGACCGTTTAAGGGCTTAAACACAATTACAACACAACAACACAATGAGGAGAATAACTAAGCTCTAATCAAACAGTGAACTGGGTAACCAAAGATGATACAAAGAACACAAGTAAAGCAAGAGACAGAACAAGAGAGTATGGGTTTCAAGGAGGCAGTATATTGCTTTCTCAAGTTCTTTTACAAGTGTTACAAAGCATACCGAAAAGATACAAGAACTTGAAATACTTATACTACAACCTACAGCCGGCTATACTTTGAAAGCCAGCTGGATACAATTGACTAGACACTAACAAAATCAATTGTAGGATCAAAAGGCATATCTGCCTTTTGACCTTGTGACTATGACATGCCATAGCTCACATCCTTATACAATACAAAAAGGATAAAGTACATAAAGTGGAAAGTTGAATACTCAAGACCTCAATGTACAGTTACCAAAAGCAAGACCCTTTTCACCAACTCATGTAAGTTGGTGACTTTACAGAGATGCAGCGGAAAAGGTGCTTTATGGAACAGTACATCAGATAAAGCATGTGTACTAAAAGTCTTCGGAAGAAATCTGTCTTCATAGGTTGAAGCTTCGGAAGACTTTGTCTCTGAAGCTTCGGAAGACTTCATGTTTGGCTTCGGAAGATATTGGTCTTGGCTTCGGAAGATTTTACACTTAGAGTATTTTCTAATGCTTTGTGTAAAACTTCCGAAGCATTCTTCACTTCAGTACTTAGTGCATGTTGCTGAGACACTTAGGCTGTTTTGGGTTGCATCAGACTTCAGGAATCCTTACAAACTCCCCCTAGGCTGATGCTACCAAAACACTTGGAAGATCTTCAAATGTTGGTAGTCTTCAGTACAATCAGGACCATTCCTTTCTTCATGAGATGGTCAGGATCATCAAGACTTTCATAGTATCTTCTCATCTCAAAGAGATCATGCAGAGGTAAGTTGATTATGTCTTGCCATGAGTAGACATTCTCAACACCTTGATCTCTGATAACAGTCCATCTCTCTGGATTGGTAGAGTAAGTCCAGGACAAGATGGGTGTCTCACTAGTTAGAGGAGCCACTTGAATAGGAGTTGATTGGGCTGCCTCATCATGCACTTCCTCAGGTTGATCTGATTCAGCCTGAGGTGCAGAGGTAGATGACTTTGGCTTCTTCTTCTTTGTCTTTGGTTTAGAAGCCATCCTCTTCTTCCTCTTGGTGTCTTTAACTGAGAAGACTGGTCTGCAGCACCATGTTGATCATCAGTGTCTTTCTCAGTTGGGTGTTCCTCCCTCACAGGTTCAGAAGGAGAGGGAGTTTGACCCTGCCTAGGATCAGAAGATGAAGCTTGCTGGGCTCAGCTGGAGGTGCTGGTTGAGGTGTCTCTGGTTGTTCAAACTTGACCTCCACTTCAGGTGGGACTTGACTTGGAAGAGAGTGCAAGTCAATGAGTTCTCCACTTTTAATCTTCTGCTTGATCACCCTAATATGCTCATCCATGTGGATAGAGACATGGGGCCAAGTCTCCTTCCGGAGAATCCATACAGCTTCAAGAAGCTCACCATTCTTTGTCTGTCAGCAGACTTCTTTGCATTCTTTTGAATGGTGGCCCTTGACTTTGCAGCTTCTTCCCTTAGTTTCCTTTTGGTTGTCTTTCTTTCCTTGACTAACTCAAGCTCAAGTTGCTTTAAATACTCGAACTCAATGAAGTCATAGGACAAAGGGAGAAGTGCATCTGCCTGATAGAAGCCTGTGGCACTCAGGTAGTTGATCATCTTGATCCTATCTTCCTCTTTATCTACCTGAGGTTCTTGTGGAGCCACATCTTCCTGTGCAGGACTTTCTTGAACTGGTGAGAGAGTAGGAGCATGCTTGTAAAGTCTTTTCTGTCTCTTCTCCTCTTTGAGTTGGAGAAGTATCATTGCATCCTCTTTCTCCTTCAACTCTCTTGACACTTCTCTGTCAGCCAGTTCATTTAGTTCTTCTAAGGGGAGGGAGATGATCTCATCAATGTCATAGTTCCTGGTCTGTAAGTAGGTAATCCTGACTGCCCTTAACTCATCATCTTGAGTATTTGGTCTGGGAGCAGCCCTGATTGCAGCTTGCATGAAGCTAGATGACCCAGTGGAACTTTCTCCCCTTAGTCTCCTTTTCCTCTCTCTCTCTTCCTCCTCAATTTCCTCAGGAGTCATTATCCTTTTCCCTTTGTCACCAACAGACCTTTGTGACTCAGGGTGGATTGAAGCTTGGCCTTCATTGCTTGGAGTAGCTTCCATGCTCTGGCCAGAGAGAGGCTGAGAAACACCTTCACCAGCAGGTGTCTCAGATGGAGTTTGGACCTCAGCAGCAGTTGTTGATGATGAGACAGGGGTCTCAGGTTCTGTCACTGGGCCTTCAGTCAAGGTTTCCCCTATGAAACTAATCTTAGGGTCCACCTCAACATCCAGTTGACCGATGACATTGCCTGATTGCCTAAGTCTCCTTCTTAGAGAGAACTCTGCAAGGATCCTGTCTTGGATTCTTTGAGCCAGCCTGTCAGCTTGTCTTGAATTGCTTGGATTGACAAGTGGCAAGTTGACTAAATCCAGTCTTTCATAAAAGCTCAGGCTTTGGAATTGAAAAACTTCTTGTTGGCCTTGAACTCTTTGAAGTATGAGGGCTCTCCTGTCATCATCATACCTCCACCTTATGATGTGATTGCCAGTTCCTAGTGGTGGAGATGAGACAGCCCTTGGTATACCTTCCTCAAAGAGACTCCTGATGAGAGAGTCTATAGAGTCCACATTAATGTGAACTTGAGGAAGTTGCTGAGAATGCACAACAGCAAGTGAGGATGGTGAGTCCTCTATGTCCATTCTCTCTGAAGAACTCCCAGGTTCTGTGGTTGTAACAACTTTCTCCCCCTTTTTGGTAGCATCACCCACTTGCATAGGTGAGCTGGAGGATAAGTCAATCACTTCCACAGGTTCTTGTGTTCCTGGTTGAGCTCTCCTTAAAGGTCTCCCAGCTAGTTTTTCCTGCAGATATGAAATCTGGAGTTGCTGATCATTGACCCTGTTTTGCAGGGTAGTCACCTGAGATTCCAAGTGACTAACCTTAGAGACTAAGTAGGTGCATGTTTTTGACAGTTTTTGCACCTTTAGTCTCAAATTCCCCTCATCTTCATCAGAAGATTCATTGGGGGATGAGATGATTGGACCAAAGTCCTCTCTCTCACCACCAGCTTGAGTTTCTTGGCTGCTGGTTTTCCTCTGCTCACTGGCAGCCTCAGTTGAGATGCCAATGGGCTGAGTTGCCATGGTTGAGGTCTTAATGATGTAATCACTTTCAAAAGTGAGAGCCTCTTCCATATGGACATCCTGAACAGGTTCAGAAGTGTCCACCTCAGTAATAGGTGACTGATGGGGGATAGACTGAGGAGAGTCAGAGGTACTCATCTCTCTTTGAGTAGGGGAGGAGAAGAGAGACTCATGGTACTCACTGAATCCTAAGTCTTCATCAGTGTAAAAGGATAGGTTGGGAATTGGTTGGTTGAGATCCAAAGGCTGGGGATGGTAGCTGTCCCCTGAAGGTTGTCCACTTGAGTGTTGAGACTCAGAGTGAAGGCTTAAGGTTGTTGGGCTATTGAGCTCATCAGGGTGAGCTTGAGGAACCTCAGCCCTGATAGGTGAAGTAATGGGAGTGGTTTGCTCCTCAGGAGAAGTGGGAGCTCTAGTGTCCACTTCTTCCTGTAAGGTTGAGTATTTGGGGGCCTGCACAGACTCAATAGCCTGAGCAGGGGTTCGTTTGGATTTTCTTTGGTAGGTGAGGGTGATTTCTGGTCTTTTTAATGGTAGGGACAAAAGAGGTGTGGGTTCAACACTAGCTTGTGTTGCTAGGTTGTCACCTTGAGCAATGAGCTCTAACATTTTTGGGACTAGGGCTGTTTCTACCCCAGAGAAGCCTACAGTTGGCTTCTTCATTATTTTAAAGATGCCGGGCTTCATCTGTCCCAATTTAAGAATATTACCTGTTTCCCTCAACTGTGAGCCCAGTTCACAGTTGAGAATGTGTTGAACATATCTAGGAAACATGTAATACTCTAAGGAGTCTAAGTTTGCAAGTAAATTAGTATAAACAAATTGTGAATACCTGAACTTGACCCCCTGAACCATTCCATGAACTATAAAGGAGAGATCCTCAGGAATCTGGTCCCATCCACCATGCTTGTTTGACAAGCTGTGGATAACCACATGGAGCAGGAATTTCCATTGGGATGAGACCTTCCCTTTCCTAAAGGTCTTTACAGAGAAATCTCCCTCATAGCCCATCTGCTCAAAAGAATGATTAACAGCTTCTTTTGGGAAGGACACCTCACCTTCTTCATCATCCAGCTGTAGATGTTGGTTAATGATGGCCGGAGTGATGAAGATTGTCCTCCCTTGCACTGTGGCAGACAGTGCCTTCTCCCCATCCATAATGACCTCTTGGCAGGTCTTCCAGAATTCAAGCAATGATCCTCATATAGAGTAGGATCAATGGTCAGGGAGGTGAAATAGTTTGACAGAGTCAAGAATTGGCAAATCTCTGAGAAACTTGCATCTTTCTCAGAGCTTAACAGAGCAACTTGATTATGTTGCCTGTGTAGTTGCATGGAGAAATCAGGGTTGTTTCTGCGGTTAAGGTTGGCCATTTCAGAAGCTTAAGGGTGAAGAAAGGTAGAAAGCAAAGGCGGTTTAGAGAATTAGGTTAGAGAAACAGTAGAATTGAGGAAGATAGTGGGAAAGAGGGGGAACCGTTGGGTATTTATATGAAAAGGGATTTGAACCAAAGTTAATGAAAGAGGATAAACTTTGAAATCCGAAAGTCGGTCCCACCTCTGAAAAGGTAGTTTACTTTTGCTCAAAAAGTAGTTTTCTTGGAATTCGAAAAGCTTCCGAAGTTTATTTGTCTTCGGAAGTTTTGATTTAAAAAGCTTCCGAAGCTAAAATGGCTTCGGAAGATTTTCCTGAGAGTCTTGATAATTTATGCTTCGGAAGAGAAATAAACCTTGAATGCTTTGTATGAAAATAAACAAAGCTTCCGAAGGTTAATTTTGCTTCGGAAGGAAAAGGTTCTTGAAAATAGATAAGTGTCTGAGATAAGAATTTTAAGCTTCGGAAGATGAACTTTACTTCTTCCGAAGGTAAAATCTCTTAGACAGTTATTTATTTTAAGACATGTTTTTCTTCCGAAGATAAAATTTTATCTTCCGAAGTATCAGAAATTTTCAAGAATCTAAGGAAAGTCTTCAAAAAGAATTTTACATCCAAAGAAAACATGAGCTTATGAAAGTGATGAACTAGACAACTTAGGACACACATATTTTAAGAAGAAATAATTAGAATTAGTTTTAATAAAAAGTCTACTCAAAGTTAATCATCCCAATAGCTGATATCAGATACTTAAATCTCTGTTCATCAAAAGCTTTGGTGAACAGATCAGCATATTGTTCATCTGTATGAACTTTGACTAGTTTAATTAATCCTTTTTCATAGTTATCTCTTATTAAATGATACCTGATGTTGATGTGTTTGGTCCTTGAGTGCTGCACAGGGTTCTCAGTGATAGAGATAGCACTATTGTTGTCTATGTGGATAGGAGTCTCTTTGAAGTTAAATCCATAGTCCAGCATCTGATTTTGAATCCAAAGCACTTGAGCACAGCAGCTTGCAGCAGCAATGTATTCAGCCTCAGCAGTTGATGCAGACACACAGGATTGTTTCTTGCATTGCCATGAGACCACCCTTCCACCAAGGAATTGACATCCCCCAGATGTAGACTTTGCAGTCATATTGCAACCACCATAATCACTATCTGTATAGGCATACAGATTGAAATTTGGATTCTTTGGATACCATAGACCAAGTGTTGAAGCACCTTTGAGGTATCTTAAAATCCTTTTCACAGTGATTAAGTGAGACATCTTAGGGTTGGCTTGATATCTTGCACAAATACATGTAGCAAACATGATATCAGGCCTGCTAGCTGTAAGATACATAAGAGACCCAATCATAGCCCTGTATAAGTGCTCATCTACACACTCCCCCTCAAGATCTGGACCAAGGGAGTGGTTTCTGGCTATGGGTGTCTTAGCAATCTTACAATCAGTCATATTGAACCTCTTGAGTATGTCTTGAACATACTTTGACTGACTTATGAAGATGCCATCTTCAACCTGCTTCACTTGAATTCCCAGAAAGAAGTTGAGTTCTCCCATTGAACTCATCTCAAATCTGTCTTTCATCAGCTTCTCAAAGTCTTTGCAGAGCTTTGGATTAGTTGAACCAAAGATGATGTCATCAACATATACTTGAACCAGCAATAAGTCATTTCCCTGTCCTTTGATGAAGAGAGTTCCATCTATAGTACCTCTTCTGTATCCATGCTTACAGAGATACTCAGATAGTGTCTCATACCACTTCCTGGGTGCCTGATGCAGCCCATAAAGAGCTTTGTCAAGCTTGCAGACATAATCAGGATGATCAGGGTCTACAAAACCAGGTGGCTGTTTGACATAAACCTCCTCATCAATCACTCCATATAAGAAAGCACACTTTACATCAAGTTGGTAGACCTTGAAGTTCTTGGATGCAGCAAATGCCAGGAATATCCTAACAGCTTCTAGTCTTGCTACAGGAGCAAAGACATCAGTGTAGTCAATCCCTTCTTCTTGTGTGTATCCTTGAACAACTAGTCTTGCCTTGTTCTTGATGATGATTCCCTATCATCCTTCTTGTTTCTAAAAACCCATTTGGTTCCAATGGTAGTCTTCCCATGAGGAAGAGGACAAAGGTTCCAAACTTTCTGCCTTTTGAATTGAAGCAGCTCTTGTTGCATAGCTTCAACCCAACTTCCATCCTTTAGAGCTTCATCAACTTTCTTGGGCTCTATCTGAGATAAGAAACAAGAGTGAAGACAAACATTTGCTTCATGGGTTTGTCCTCTTGTTCTTACCCCTGTGACAACATCTCCAATGATGTTTGTGGTGGGGTGAGACTTGTGGATCCTTAGCTGAGGGATCACAGCAAGTTGTTGAGAAAGATCTAAATTTGAGAAATTTAAATCTGGTCTTGAAGATTCACCCTCCACATTATCACACTTATCAAGATTAACTTGATCCAATGAGTGTGAGACATCATTGATGTTGTCATCTATGGTATGGTTATTAGCATCAAGAAATTCCTGATCACTATCACCATCACCATTGTTGTCTTCTACAAGTGAGGTGTCTTTATCTGGTTGAGAGGCCTCTGAGCTGGAATTTGAAGGCATGCCAGATGTATCAGCTGAATTTGTCATTGTTGTGCTGATAGAAACCTCATTTGCTGAAGTAGTTCCAACTGGAGCTGAAGATGTATGAGTTGAAGGTCTTCCTAGCTCAAATCTTGGATCAGGATCACCTGTATTTAGATTTTCTGCAGATCCTGAAACATGCTCACAAGATTTGTTAAAACAGTTGGTAACTAAATCAAGATCAAACAGCCAATCCGGACCAGAACCAGCCACACAAGGAGTGTGCTCATTGAAAGTCACATTGGCTGACTCCTCAACAATTCTAGTTCTGAGATTGTATACTCTATAAGCTTTAGCTTGAGAAGAGTATCCAATGAAATGTCCATCATCTGATTTCTCAGCAAACTTGGCAATTTGATCTTTGGTATTCAAGATGGTGCAGGGACATCCAAATGACCTGAGAAAACCAATGAAAGGTTTCCTCTTGTGCCAAAGTTCATAAGGAGTCTTACCATGTGTCTTAACTACTAAAACTCTGTTTTGCACATAGCAAGCAGTATTGACTGCCTCTGCCCAGAAGGTGATAGGCAGTTTAGAGTCAGACAACATAGTTCTTGCAGCTTCAATAAGTGTCCTGTTTCTCCTCTCAGCAACTCCATTTTGCTGAGGAGTCCTGGGAGCACTATATTGTCTTGTAATACCTTTTTCATCACAAAATGCATCAAGGATTTGGTTCTTGAATTCAGTTCCTGATCACATCTTATGGTTTTGACCTTGTGATCACATTGATTCTCAACTTTTAAGATGAAATTCTTCAGAATCTCAGGGGTTTCATCCTTAGTTCTAAGGAAGAAGACCCAAGTGAATCTTGTAAAATCATCTGTGATCACCAGACAGTAAGAGGTCCTTCCTAAACTCATTACACTGGTGGGGCCAAAGAGATCCATATGTAAACAAGTGTAGGGGAGTAGTGATGGAGTTCTTTTCCTTAGGCTTGTGAGATACCTTGTGTTGCTTCCCTTTCAGGCATGCACACAATGATCATCACTAGTAAACTCTTTCTTTGGCATTCCAGTTACCAGATCATGTTTAATTAATTTATTCATGTTCTTAAAGTTTACATGGCACATTCTTTTATGCCATAGGAAAGACTCATCACTATTTGCTTTAGATAGAAAGCATGAAACTTCTCCTGAGGGAGATGTTTCTTGCAAATCCATCTTGTACATGTTCCCTTTCCTGGGGGCTCTGAGCAGGATATGCTCATGAGGAATGACCACACCAGGTTTGAGAACAATGCACTCATGCTCAGTAAAGAGCATGTTATGACTCTGATCACAAAATTGGGATACACTCAGAAGATTGTACCCAAGCTCCTTAACAAAGTTTACCTTCTCAATGCTGAGCTTACCATTTGTGACCTTGCCCCTTCCAGAAATGTAACCACCTTCATCTCCTCCAAAAGCAACTGGTCCTCCATCAATTCTCTCAAAATTATGGAGTAGAGACCTATTGCCTGTCATGTGCCTGGAACAGCCACTGTCAATTATCCAGACATTCCTGTTGTCTTGAGCTGTTCCTGCACAGAGAAAATGATTAGTTACATTTGGAAACCCAAGCCTTACTTGTCTTGGGCTCATTAACAATAGAAGGTAATGCAACAGTAATAGATCCTATGGTTGTACTATGGGGATCTTCAGCTGTTGTTGATGGAGAAACCTCAGTCATTTGGTCTTTCTTAGACTTCCACACCACCTTTGGAGTCTTGGACTTGACCTTCAAAACCTTAGAAGCTTTTGGAACTTCACAAGTTTTGATGACTGATCCTTCGGAAGAATCTACAGTCACTGCAGCAGACTTTAGTGCTTCGGAAGAACTCCTTTCTTCCGAGACCAACTTTGCTTCCGAGGTAATTTTTCCACTTACCTTTCTTCTTTGATTTGGAGCTTCCGAAGGAAACAGACTTTCCTTCCGAAGCTTGAGACTTCTTGAGACTCTTTGAAGTCTTTGTATTGGTCATGTGGACAGTACTTTTAGGATTGTATGGGCAATCCTTAGCAATGTGAGAAGTACTTTCACACATGACACATAACATTTTCTTCTTCAAACAAGTCTCCTTTTGAGAGCAAGACTGGCTTTGGTCACATCCCTTCTCCACCTTCATCTTGGTAGATGCTGAGACAGTTCTTTTGGGCTGTGAACTGTTCTTGGAGTTTGATGGTCCAGGCTGTGCAGCAGTGGTACACAGCAGCTCAGTCTTCTTCTTTGCACTGAGATGATTTGAACAAGAACCAGGACTCTTAGCTGAGGAGTCTTGGTTGATGTCTTCAGTCCTTACTACTTTGAAACCTGCAGAGATAAAAACTTGTTTCTGCTTAGAATCAAAAGTAGCCTTGATTTCTTGAGCCTTCTTTGCTTTCCTTTTGCTCTTCCTGATCAAGTTCTTTCTCTTGGACTTGGTCATCACAGTTGATTTCTTCTCCTCAGAAGGATAGTGGCCCTTGGAAGAATCCTCTTCTTCACTCTTCTCAGAGGAATTCTTCACTATCACTTCTTCATCATCCTCACTTATAGGATCTATGAGAGGAAGCTCATCTTCACAAGTTTCACACCTAGGAGATCTTACAGACAAGATTGTGTGTGGAGGAGCTATCTCATTTGATCCCAGTCCCTGTCTATTTTGATAGCAGACTTTGTTGTGCAGGGATGAGGATATCATGTTCTTGAAGGTCTCTTCTTCAAGAACACTCTTCTCTGCCTTGGCTTTGCTGATCACAAGCTCAGCCTGGCACTCAGTCAACTTAGTTATGAGATCTTGGATCTGAGTTCTAAAATCTGTATGTTCATGTTTTAGTACTGAAATGGTTTTCTCCAAGTCCTCTATCTTTAACTTGTAATCATTTTCAGACTTTCTAAAATCAGATTTTAATATGTTTAATGACTCAAGATCGATCTCATCTCTAAGTTGTAGGACCTGTATCTATTTACTTTAGCAATGCATTCAGGAGTACAGAGATGTTCCAATACCTTGGCTTCATCATGGTCAGCCATCAGTGCTTGGTTTGGAGAAGCATCTTCCACCTGAAAGCTCCAGTCAAAGCCTCCCTCTTCAACAGCAACAGCAGCATGTTGCTTTGGCTTCTCAGTCTGAGGGGCTTTGTCAGTGTAGTTTGGTCTGGGTTGTGTTTGGCCCCCATTTTCTTTAGTTGCCTTACACTCCCTAGCAAAGTGGCCCATAATGTTACCGTTGTAACACTTAACTTTTCTTTTATCCAGCCCACACTTTCCACTGGTAGCATTGCTTGGAAATTTTCTTCCTGATCTCTTGTAGAACTTCTTGGCTCTGTGAGTGAGGAGAGCCATCTGCTGAACTATCTCCATGTATTCCAGGTCATCTGGATGGATACAGTCCAGGTCTTCAAGAGTGAAGAGATAATTCTCACAGCTTTCATCAGTAGACACAAAGGCTTGAGAAGAACTTGTCTCTTGGAATGGGCTTCCTTGAGTAAAGTTCTCCCTTAGTGTCTCCGGGAAGGTGATGAAAGGACCCTTTCGTGAGTTGTCAGGGTAGCATATGAGATGATGTTGGGGTTCTATGTTGTCCCTTTCAACCACATGAAGGGCTGAACCCATTTGATTGTTGGAGTTGCCAGATGAACCTTGCATGTTCATCTCCATCTGGTATCCACTGAGAATCCCATACAACTCTGTCAGAGTAAGAGTTTTAAGGTTCTCAGTCCTCTTGATCACCACACAATAATGTGTCCATTGCCTAGGAAGTGAGGACATGAACTTCCTTACAATGTCCCTGTTCTCAAGAGGAACTCCTCCATCCACTAGGGTATCCACAATCTCAACATATCTGAAGTATTGTTGAGTCATGGTTTCACCTGCTTTGAAGGTGAAGTTATCAAACTACTGCTTCAGAAGATCTTTCTTGTTCTCCTTGGCTTCAGAGGAGCCTTCATACATCAGCTTCAGTGTATCCCACAGCTGTTTGGCTGTCTTGCACTTTTTAAAACCTCTGTATACAGAGTTTGGGAGAGCAGTCTGAAGAGCAGTCATGGCCTTCCTATCAATCTCTACTCTTTTTCTATCTTCATCTGAGTAGTTGGCCACATCTTTTGGAATCATACCAGCACCAGTAGCAGAGGGGGTGCTGGGTATGAAAGGTCCATTCTCAACAGATTCCCATATTCTTGAATCAAGAGACCTGATGAAGCCTTCCATTCTCATGCACCAGGTGTCAAAATCATCAAGAGTGATCAGTGGGAATTTGTTCATGGTTCCAGTCTCCATATCTGTCACACCCCAACCTTGACGGCGGAAACGTCGAGGAGTGAGAGTTAAGATCGTTCACAGCCACATAACGCTATTAATAATCCAAATATAATTTAAACATAAGTTTCAATTGTCACATTACAATCATAAGTTTTAAAGAAAATAAAAGCATAACATAGAATGTAAAAATCATTCTATTTTATTTATTAACCTAGTTCCATTCCTAGATGTGCAAGCTTCAAAGTGTAGATAATCAAACTTGGGCATTTCCTGAAACATGTTAAAAATAAAAGGTCAACAATAATGTTGGTGAGCATTCCATAGTTTTTAATACATAAGTATATAAAAGATGGCAATTCAAGTCATGAGTTAGTGAATAAAGTGATTAGGGATGTTATGAACAATGCAACAATCAAACCTCGACAAAGTTTTACAAGTCTCAAACGTTAAAAGTATATACGATCAGCTAAGTGTACTTGGATCAACCAAGCAGGCTTGTCTTACCCATAGATCTATGACTTCGCTGGGCTAGCAATAGTTAATGATCGTACATATAGCGCCATAACATGGTAACCACGAAAGTTCAACTAACCACAACTTAACAAGATAAATTGCCATAGGTTTACAAGTCTCAAATAAGTTTACAAGTGCAAAGTATAAGTTAACATGTTTCACCCCAAAGTGTGAAAGTAAGCAAAAAGGGGTATGAAAATACTCACGTGATCAATAAGTATATATTGGATGATTAATAAAAAAATAATAAGCGTCGTCTCAACGTGGTCCTTCACAATGCACCTAAAAATATATACAAGGTTTTAAGTTTTATTGTAATTAGTTTATTGAATCAACAAGGGCTATGGTTTTAAGTGGATTTGGGCATTTTTATAAATATATACATATATTGTATATATATATATATATTCTTTATATGACAAAATATCAAGAATATGAAATTAAATCATTTTTAATAATTAGTAAAATTTAGACATAATATTCGAGTAATTATTTGCCATAATCATGTTTTAAGAAAATATTAAATGAAAAGAACTTTTAAACCATTAACAATTTGTGAACTATTATTTTAAAACCATTTCTTTTAAGACGTTAATCAAAACTAATCTTTGTTAAATTGTTTTATTATCAAGGTATTTATTTACTTAAACTTCAGAAAATTTACAGAAATTATTTTATGACCTTTAAAAATATTTAAAGTTTATAATACCCATTTTTATGTTCAATAGTATTTTTCTATAATTGAATTAGAGCTAAAAAGACTTTTTTTTTAAAAGAGAGGGTGCCCGGGTTCGAACCCGGGACCTCTATGTTGAATTCTGGAGTGTGAACCGGTGAACCAAGGCTCTCAGCCGCGGTATAATCCGGTTCCAAATTCTTTTAATCTAAAGCAACAGTTAACCCCCAAATCCAAGAACCCTAGTTTGTTCTTGGATCAAATTGAACATCGAATCGTTATTGTTAATGGAATTAAGCTTAGGGCTTTCATTGCCCACAGAAAACCGAGTGTGTGTATGTATTAATTTACCCGATTTGTAATCGAATCGATGAAGAACCCACAGAAGCGGGTCGCGGCTATGACTCAGGCTCGTTCAGGTTGCAATTGTTGATGAAAACCAAATTCCTTCTACAGAAAGCTTCCAAGGGCTCTAAGAATGAAAAGCCCTATGTTGATTTCGAGTTTTGAAACTCAGAAAATGAGGTTCGAACAGTTGCAGGTTCACGATGAGAGAGTTGTTTGGATCGAGTTGTTTATGTGTTTTCAGGAGAAATTGAAACCAACAATCGTTTAGGAATGACTAGGTAATTGATTAGGTTCGTTTAATTAGGTTATTATTTGAGTTTAATGCTTCGAACGGCTATGAGTTTAATTACGATTTCGGTTAGGCATCGTTTTGGTTTGTAACCGATGTTAGAGCTCAATTAAGGTTGTTTATTGTGTTCGAATCAGCTTCTGGAAACGTTTAGGATCAGTTTCGGATCAAAATTAGTTGGATTGGTGGTGTTCGGGCGTCGCCGGAGCCGCTGCCGGCGGTGGCCGGAGCCGGTCACCGGATTCACAGGGTGAGAGGGCTTTGGGCTGGGTTTTTTAAAGATTTTACATATCAAGTCCCTGTAGTTCTACAATTTATTAATTTAGATATTAAACTTCTATTTAAAGTTTACAAATTTACATGAACACCCCTTGAACTAATTTATTAATTTCAACATATATATTTTTTAACATCATAGTTATTATTGTTATTTATTATTATCATTATTGTTATTATTATTAGATATTGTAACTTACTTATCTTTTCTTGTTAATATTATTATTATTATTAAAATCATTGTTAAGATTGTTATTTAATTATTATGAAATTATTATTAACTTTCAAGTTTAAGAACTAAAGACAAATTAAAGCAATATGCATAAGAACCCCATAAGTTTCATATTATGCAAACATAGCCCTTAAACAAATTTAACAAAGTTAACTTTAATTTAACCTAAAAATACAAGATGTTACAGTCTCCCCAACTTAAAAGAATTTCGTCCCGAAATTAAGAATAAAGCTAAGAGAACAAATGCGGGTATCTCTCCTTCATATGATCCTCACGCTCCCAAGTGAACTCAGCTCCACGTTTGTTTTCCCAACGGACTTTGACAATAGGTGTGGTAGTCGTTCGGGTCTTCTTCAGGGTTCGATCCATAATCTCAACAGGCTTTTCAACGAAATGCAGTGACTCATCAATTTGAATTTCCTCCAGTGGAACATGCAAATTTTCATCAGTCAAGCACTTCCTCAAGTTTGAGACATGAAAGACAGGATGAACTCCGCTAAGTTCAGAAGGTAGCTCCAGTTTGTAAGCCACTTTACCAATTCTCTTCAGAATCTTAAAGGGTCCTACAAAACGTGGGGCTAACTTACCCTTCTTCCCAAAACGTACAACACCCTTCCATGGAGAGACCTTAAGAAGAACCATGTCGTCAACTTGAAACTCCAACGGTTTGCGTCGTTTATCGGCATAACTCTTTTGGCGACTTCTAGCCACCTCAAGGTTATTTTGAATCTTAGAAACTTTGTCAGTCGTTTCCTGAATAAGTTCCGGACCAGTGATAAGATTTTCCCCAATGTCAGTCCAACAGATCGGAGAACGACATTTACGACCATACAAAGCCTCGAATGGTGCCATCTTGATACTTGAGTGATAACTATTATTATACGAAAATTCCGCGAGCGGTAAATGCGTATCCCAATCACCACCAAAATCAAGGACACAAAGACGCAGCAGATCCTCGAGGGTTTGGATTGTTCGTTCGGTTTGACCATCGGTTTGAGGGTGGTAAGCCGTACTTAAATCCAATTGAGTACCCAAGAGTTCTTGCTTCGAAGACCAAAAGTGTGAAGTGAAACGAGCATCTCGATCGGAAATGATGTGTAAGGGCACGCCATGACGACTCACAATTTCGTCAATGTAGATTTGAGCTAGCCTTGAAACCTTGTACGTATCTCGTATAAGTATGAAATGTGCTGTCTTGGTCAAACGGTCAACGATGACCCAAATACTATCATGACCACGAGGTGTACGAGGTAACTTGGTTATGAAATCCATGGATATATGTTCCCATTTCCACATAGGGATTTCAGGTTGCTCAAGTAAACCACTTGGTCGTTGATGCTCGGCTTTGACCCTTGCACACGTGAGGCACTTGGAAACATAAGACGCGATATCTTTCTTCATTTCAGGCCACCAATATTGACCACGCAAGTCCATGTACATCTTATCGGAGCCAGGATGAATGGAATATCGGGTTTGATGAGCTTCGTTCATAATGAAGTGTCGAAGGTTGTCACGATTCGGGATCCAAAGTCGATTCAAGAAATACCACATGCCATTCGGTTTTATCTCCAGTTGTGACCGAACGTTAGACATCAAATCTTCATCCTTCCCTTCGTCGGTTAATGCCGCTTGTTGAGCCTCGCGAATGCATAACTCGAGGTCACTATCGATTCTTATGTTTTGGAGCATGATAGTAGCCTCGTTGACATCCACATGGATCTCGGTATCAAATTCTCCTAGCGTATCAAACCATTGCCTTCGATCTCGAATTCTTGAAGCGAGACAGTCTTATTGTGAACCTTGCGACTTAGCGCGTCGGCTACAACATTCGCCTTTCCAGGATGGTAGCGAATGTCGCAGTCGTAGTCGCTAATTAACTCGATCCATCGTCTTTGTCTCATGTTGAGATCCTTTTGGTTAAACACGTGTTGGAGACTCTTATGATCGGTGTAGACTATGCATTGCGTCCCATATAAATAGTGTCGCCAAATCTTCAATGCGAAAACCACAGCACCAAGTTCGAGATCGTGAGTTGTGTAGTTCACTTCATGAACCTTCAATTGCCTCGACGCGTATGCTATAACTTTGCCTCGTTGCATGAGCACACAACCAAGACCTTGATTAGAAGCATCGCAATATACGGTGAAGTCATCATTTCCATCGGGAAGTGTGAGAATAGGAGCGTTGCACAACTTGCGTTTTAATGTCTCGAAAGCCTCTTCTTGCTCGGGTCCCCATTCAAAGAGTCGATTCTTTTGAGTTAGCGCCGTTAATGGTTTAGCAATCTTCGAGAAATTCGCTATGAACCTACGGTAATATCCCGCCAAACCCAGAAAAGAACGAACCTCGGTTGGGGTTGTGGGAACGCACCAATTCTTCACGGCTTCAATTTTAGCAGGATCAACGTGAATTCCTTGGCTATTCACCACATGCCCTAAGAATTGAACTTCTTCCAACCAAAATTCACACTTGGAAAACTTAGCGTACAATTGCTCCTTCTTCAAAAGTTCAAGAACTTGTCGCAAGTGTGTCTCATGATCGACTTTCGTCTTGGAATAGATAAGAATGACATCAATGAACACGATTACGAACTTATCCAAATACGATTTACATACTCGATTCATGAGATCCATGAACACGGCAGGCGCATTGGTCAAACCAAAAGGCATAACCATGAACTCGTAGTGTCCATATCGAGTACGAAAAGCGGTCTTTGGAATGTCATCATCGTGAACACGTAGTTGATGATACCCAGAACGTAGATCGATCTTTGAGAATTGAGTTGCTCCTTGAAGTTGGTCGAAGAGATCATCGATTCGAGGAAGAGGGTATCGGTTTTTGATAGTAAGCTTGTTGAGTTCCCGGTAGTCGATGCACATACGAAATGAACCATCCTTCTTCTTCACAAGCAGTACAGGTGCACCCCACGGTGATGAGCTAGGGCGAATGAAACCCTTATCGGTCAACTCTTGCAATTGACTAGCTAATTCTTGCATTTCAGACGGTGCAAGACGATAAGGTGGTTTAGCCACAGGGTTTGCGCCAGGGATTAAGTCAATCTTGAACTCAACTTCTCGCACGGGAGGTAACCCTTTAAGATCCTCGGGAAAAACCTCGGGAAAGTCTCGCACAACAGGAATGTCTTTCAACTCCTTACCCTTGGCTTTCGTATTAACTACATATGCCATGAAAGCCATGTAGTTTTTACTTAAGCACTTGCGAGCCTTGATACAAGACATGAGTTTGAGTCTTTGGGATGATTTCTCCCCAAAGACCTTCAAAGTATCTCCAGTCGGTAAAGGAATTCGGATACACTTCTCGAAGCATAGAATTTCCGCACGATGCTTGGCTAACCAATCCATACCAATGATAACATCAAAGCTTCCCAATTGCATGGGAATAAGGTCGACGAAGAACTCGTGTTCGTTAAGGCTTAAAGTGCAGTCACGTATTACGACGTCCACGACAATAGATTTTCCATCGGCGATTTCGACCGTGAAAGATCTTTCTAGGTTGACGCGTGGTTTAGAAAGTAAAGACTCGAATTCCAGGGACACGAAACTCCTATCGGCACCCGAATCAAATAATACAGATGCATAACGATTATTTACAAGATACATACCTGTTTGGTAACAACCTATTATTGGTATGATGAACATAGATAGGAATTTTACAAGACAAGAAAGGACTAAAAGAAATTCAACGGCGTACCATTCACCACGTCGTTGTTGGCTTGTGCTTGGTTGGCGTTGATGTTGAAAGCCCTTCCACGAGCCGGTGGCACATTTCCCGCATTGCGAGGACATTGAGGACGAATATGGCCAGCCTCGCCACAGTTATAGCAGGTTCGGTTGGTAAGCATGGCAGTGTTGTTTGGCGCACGAAGACAGTAGCCACCAAATGACCATACTTTCCACACAGCGAGCAGACTCGGCATGGAATGTTGCTTGAATGATGGTACTTGCACGTGTTACACATAGGATGTGGACCAGCATAAACTTTAGCCATGGGAGCTTGATTCGCAACCACCATTTGTTTTTGAGGAGCATTTGGGGCGGTCACGGCGTAGTTGCGTGTCGGGATGAACTTACGCTTTTTGTTTTGAGAAGATGACTCGGCCCTTACCTCCTTTGTTGCCTCGGGTATCACCTTCGCAGTAGACTTGGAACCCTTTGCCGACATAGTGCCAACTCTTATATGATTCTCGGTGAGCTGTGCAGTGATGGTAATTGCTTCCTCCAAAGTTGTGGGCCTACTACCCACCACGGCATCCTGAATTTGAGGTGGCACCCCCTTGATAAATTTCTCGATGTTACGGGGCACGGTGTCCACCATGTGTGGTAGGAGCATACTCAACTCATGATGCCGGGTGGAATAAGCCAAGTGATTCCCACCATCTTGTTTGAGATTCCAGAATTCCTCCTCTAGCTTTTGTAACTCGCTCCTTGGACAAAACTTTTGAATCATAACCTCCTTGAATTCCTCCCAGGGCAAGGCCAAAGCAATCTCAGTTCCACGGTTTCTTTTTTCACTATTCCACCATGTGAGTGCTCGTTGTTGAAGAACACTTGTGGCATAGCGAACCTTGAACTCGTTGGGACACTCGCTAACAATGAACGTATTCTCCATACTTTCAAACCACTCGAGAAGTCCAGTGGCTCCTTCTTTTCCACTAAAGCTAGTGGGTTTGCACGAGTTGAAGTGTTTGAAGGTGCAAGTACGGTTGTTCCCTTGTTGATTGTTCCCATTTTGATTGTTGCTATTGTCTCCATTAGCACCACTATTGTTCCCATTGGTGTTGTTGTTGTTGCTATTAGCCATTAGTGTGCTATTGAGTTCAGCAACCATAGTCGGGAGAACGGCAGCCATTTGTCGGGCAATCATGGCAGCCAGCTTACGGTCGGAACTTCCACGCTTTCCATGGTGACGAGACATGCTGGATATACAAAAATGAGTTAGTTACAGGAGCGGGGATAACAAAGGATAGTAGTTTAACAAAGATAAGCTAAGGGTTATAAGGTACACGGAATGATTCCATTTGGTAACGCATTACCATTTGGAAACGTTGACACGTCAAGGTGAATTGATCCATTTACCTTAGAAACTTGTGTTTATTGACCATAGTTTATCACTCATCCCAGAAATCCCCAGGTAAGCATAACTAGTCCCGTAGGATTTATGCGATATGCTTGCCTTAGCCCGAGGGCCTTTTGCCAGGAAAACCAGGATACAGGTGTCTATGTGTCACACAATATTTCTTAGGTTCATAGAATCAAAACCTTGATGAGATTTATATAGATTAGACATAACGTCTAAAGATCCAAGTCATAACATAAGCATAAGATTCCACGTGTCGACGAGAATAAGATTAAGAGAGTTCATGTTCGGGGAGAGTCAAAGAGTCAAAGTTAAGTTTAGGGAGACAAGTAACAATGTTTAGGCAATCCTATGCTAAGGCATCAAATTGCACATAAGAGGCATAGCATTATGTAGCATGAAAAGTATATAATTTACAAGATAGAAATATAATTCTATAAGGTTCATGCATACTATAGCCTAGGTCACCATTTCTAATAACCTAGATCCCTATAGTTATGGGCTCTGATACCAATCTGTCACACCCCAACCTTGACGGCGGAAACGTCGAGGAGTGAGAGTTAAGATCGTTCACAGCCACATAACGCTATTAATAATCCAAATATAATTTAAACATAAGTTTCAATTGTCACATTACAATCATAAGTTTTAAAAAAAAATAAAAGCATAACATATAATGTAACAAATCATTCTATTTTATTTGTTAATCTAGTTCCATTCCTAGATGTGCAAGCTTCAAAGTGTAGATAATCAAACTTGGGCATTTCCTGAAACATGTTAAAAATAAAAGGTCAACAATAATGTTGGTGAGCATTCCATAGTTTTTAATACATAAGTATATAAAAGATGGCAATTCAAGTCATGAGTTAGTGAATAAAGTGATTAGGGATGTTATGAACAATGCAACAATCAAACCTCGACAAAGTTTTACAAGTCTCAAACGTTAAAAGTATATACGATCAGCTAAGTGTACTTGGATCAACCAAGCAGGCTTGTCTTACCCATAGATCTATGACTTCGCTGGGCTAGCAATAGTTAATGATTGTACATATAGCGCCATAACATGGTAACCACGAAAGTTCAACTAACCACAACTTAACAAGATAAATTGCCATAGATTTACAAGTCTCAAATAAGTTTACAAGTGCAAAGTATAAGTTAACATGTTTCACCCCAAAGTATGAAAGTAAGCAAAAAGGGGTATGGAAATACTCACGTGATCAATAAGTATATATTGGATGATTAATAAAAAAAATAATAAGCGTCGTCTCAACGTGGTCCTTCACAATGCACCTAAAAATATATACAAGGTTTTAAGTTTTATTGTAATTAGTTTATTGAATCAACAAGGGCTATGGTTTTAAGTGGATTTGGGCATTTTTATAAATATATACATATATTGTATATATATATATATATTCTTTATATGACAAAATATCAAGAATATGAAATTAAATCATTTTTAATAATTAGTAAAATTTAGACATAATATTCGAGTAATTATTTGCCATAATCATGTTTTAAGAAAATATTAAATGAAAAGAACTTTTAAACCATTAACAATTTGTGAACTATTATTTTAAAACCATTTCTTTTAAGACGTTAATCAAAACTAATCTTTGTTAAATTGTTTTATTATCAAGGTATTTATTTACTTAAACTTCAGAAAATTTACAGAAATTATTTTATGACCTTTAAAAATATTTAAAGTTTATAATACCCATTTTTATGTTCAATAGTATTTTTCTATAATTGAATTAGAGCTAAAAAGACTTTTTTTTTAAAAGAGAGGGTGCCCGGGTTCGAACCCGGGACCTCTATGTTGAATTCTGGAGTGTGAACCGGTGAACCAAGGCTCTCAGCCGCGGTATAATCCGGTTCCAAATTCTTTTAATCTAAAGCAACAGAACACCCCCAAATCCAAGAACCCTAGTTTGTTCTTGGATCAAATTGAACATCGAATCGTTATTGTTAATGGAATTAAGCTTAGGGCTTTCATTGCCCACAGGAAACCGAGTGTGTGTATGTATTAATTTACCCGATTTGTAATCGAATCGATGAAGAACCAACAGAAGCGGGTCGCGGCTATGACTCAGGCTCGTTCAGGTTGCAATTGTTGATGAAAACCGAATTCCTTCTACAGAAAGCTTCCAAGGGCTCTAAGAATGAAAAGCCCTATCTTGATTTCGAGTTTTGAAACTCAGAAAATGAGGTTCGAACAGTTGCAGGTTCACGATGAGAGAGTTGTTTGGATCGAGTTGTTTATGTGTTTTCAGGAGAAATTGAAACCAACAATCGTTTAGGAATGACTAGGTAATTGATTAGGTTCGTTTAATTAGGTTATTATTTGAGTTTAATGCTTCGAACGGCTATGAGTATAATTACGATTTCGGTTAGGCATCGTTTTGGTTTGTAACCGATGTTAGAGCTCAATTAAGGTTGTTTATTGTGTTCGAATCAGCTTCTGGAAACGTTTAGGATCAGTTTCGGATCAAAATTAGTTGGATTGGTGGTGTTCGGGCGTCGCCGAAGCCGCTGCCGGCGGTGGCCGGAGCCGGTCACCGGATTCACGGGGTGAGAGGGCTTTGGGCTGGGTTTTTTAAAGATTTTACATATCAAGTCCCTGTAGTTCTACAATTTATTAATTTAGATATTAAACTTCTATTTAAAGTTTACAAATTTACATGAACACCCCTTGAACTAATTTATTAATTTCAACATATATATTTTTTAACATCATAGTTATTATTGTTATTTATTATTATCATTATTGTTATTATTATTAGATATTGTAACTTACTTATCTTTTCTTGTTAATATTATTATTATTATTAAAATCATTGTTAAGATTGTTATTTAATTATTATGAAATTATTATTAACTTTCAAGTTAAAGAACTAAAGACAAATTAAAGCAATATGCATAAGAACCCCATAAGTTTCATATTATGCAAACATAGCCCTTAAACAAATTTAACAAAGTTAACTTTAATTCAACCTAAAAATACAAGATGTTACAATATCAGTCTTTGAGATGGAAGCCATTTGAGAAGTTTAGTTTTTGTGTGTGTGAGGGATCTTAAGATGGTGAGATCTTATATCAAGAGCCTGGAAAGCTCTGATACCAATTGCAGGACCGTTTAAGGGCTTTAACACAATTACAACACAACAACACAATGAGGAGATTAACTAAACTTTAATCAAACAGTGAACTGGATTAACCAAGGTGATACAAAGAACACAAGTAAAACAAAGAGACAGAACAAGAGAGTATGGGTTTCAAGAAGGCAGTATATTGCTTTCTCAAGTTCTTTTACAAGTGTTACAAAGCATAAAGAAAGATACAAGAACTTGGAATACTTATACTACAACCTACAGCCGGCTATACTTTGAAAGCCAGCTGGATACAATTGACTAGACACTAACAAAATCAATTGTAGGATCAAAAGGCATATCTGCCTTTTGACCTTGTGACTATGACATGCCATAGCTCACATCCTTATATATTACAAAAAGGATAAAGTACATAAAGTGGAAAGTTACAGACTCAAGACCTCAATGTACAGTTTCCAAAAGCATGGACCTTTTCACCAACTCATATAAGTTGGTGACTTTACAGAGATGCAGCGGAAAAGGTGCTTTATGGAACAGTACATCAGATAAAGCATGTGTACTAAAAGTCTTCAGAATAAATCTGTCTTCATAGGTTGAAGCTTCGGAAGACTTTGTCTCTGAGGCTTCGGAAGACTTCATGTTTGGCTTCGAAAGATATTGGTCTTGGCTTCGGAAGATTTTACACTTAGAGTATTTTCTAGTGCATTGTGTAAAACTTCCGAAGCATTCTTCACTTCAGTACTTAGTGCATGTTGCAGAGACACTTTGAATGTTTTGGGTTGCATCAGGCTTAAGGAATCCTTACAACAATGTTTCGACATAAACATATTTATTTGGAGATAAGTCGGGTCAAACATAATACCTCTATTATTTAACGCTATAACTTCAAGTTACTTTACGTTTCGACGTAAATTTATTTCGCAAACATGTAAGGGTAATTGTAATTTCTACTTAATCATGTAGCATACTACGCCGCTGCAGTTGGCGTTTTTATGTACATTTAAAGTTTGTTTGGAAAATAATCATGTCAAATACAGTACATTTTCAATCAACGGATTAAATTCTAGATACTCTTTGATTTGTCATAAAATTTACCTTAGAAATGTGTGGGTCAATTATAGTCTGTGCTTTATCATGCCGAATAAGATGCCGCAGTAACGCACGACGGCCAAAAATTAGTTTTAATTAACTATAGATGTGCTAGATTTAACAATTTAATATAACTTTTATTAAAAGTCCTGATAATGTGATTTAACTTATATTTTGAATAAATGGTACGATGTCAATGCAAAAAAAATTTCATAACATAGTTCAACTATATTTAATATTCGTTATACGCAAAAGCAAACATGAAACAAATTTTACTCAACATTAAATTGTTATGCATATGCAAAATAAACGATCATTGTCAAGAAAATTAAAAAAATGCTACATATTACATCAAACTATAAATACTTATAATAAATGAAATTTTGGTACATTACAAGACTTATTAACTAATACAAAAGCAAAACATAGTTATTGTGTGCTTTACCCTAATGAATCATATCGTATTAAGGGTGTGCATGAAATCAATATAAACAAATTGCAACCAAAATAACCGAATCTAATCAATAACGATTTGTCTGGATTAATGTTTTAAAAAAAGACCGATGGTTTTTGTGCAGTTTCAGTTTCGTTATAACAAAATCAAAATCATATAACCAAACTTTTAAATTTCAGATGTATTTATAAACATATAAAAATGATTAACCGATTAATAACGTATAATACTTGTGCTATCTGAAAAACATTACATATTTAGGCATCAAGTCGTTTTATTTTACCCTTTTTTATTATATTTCATGAATTGCAAGTTAATTAAATGTCAAATAGTTATAACAATACAAAGATTATATTAGAAGATCATAAAATTTATACCCAAAATTTCAGCCCAAATTCATTATTTTGTATATTTGTTTTGGAAAATATAAAGCCCAAATGGTAATACCAAAGCTAAGGCTGTTCAAATAGCTCGACGCTCGAAACTCGCTCGAACTCGTTCGAAAACAACACGGATTTTTGCTCGTTCGAATTTTGGCTCGGTTGTAAACGAACAGAGCAACTCAGTTCGGTTTGTAAACGAACCGAGCAACTCAGTTTGGTTTGAAAACGAACCGAGCACGAGCAAAGGTACGCTCGCTCGTCGCTCGCTCGGTTTCGCTCAAATTATTTTTTAATTTAGGTTTTACATATTATATATTTGTTAATCTATTTAGTTATTTACCAATTACCACTGTATTAATTTTTTAGTCAAAAAATCAACAATCCTAAATGTAAAGCTTTAATTTCTGATCAAATCATCAGTTAAAATTTCAAAATCCTTTCATCATTCCACCCATCAGCACTTTCTAGCCGTCCCCTTATCCCCCACCTCCCTACTGACTTTTGAGGCGCTGTCTCGGGCACTCTGACATGCGACCCCAACATTTGGCAATCCGACCTGCAATAGTTTGATCGTGCATGCCGCCTCTGACATCCTCCTCCGAAGTTTGAAGTCCGACCTAGTTCGAAGCCTAACATTGTTCAGTTGTTCCTAATCACGATATCTTGAGATTAGATTTTTTTTACTATTTGGTTCTTAAGAAACATTTGCACAAGCATTGGTGAATATATACGCTTGAACTTTAAAGCTGAAACTTTTGAATGAATTATTAGTTTGTTTTAAATTATAATATAAAACCGAACAAAACCGAGCGCTCGGTTTAAAACCGAACCGGGTTCGAGCATGAAGTTTGCGCTCGAATTTGTAAATTCAAACCGAACCGAACCGAGCTGCTCGGTTTGAAATCGAACCGAGTTCGAGCGGAGCTGCGTTTGATTCGGTTCGGTTCGGTTCGTGAACAGCCCTAAGCAAGCCAAAACCAAAACTAACGTAAAAATCTAAAAACAAAAACCAAAAATCCTCACCTGAATGGTTTTAAAATCACAAAAGAAATATCAATTTTTTGTTTTGGTTTGAGTTCAAAACATAACCAAACTGGCCCACACACCCCTATGTCATAATGTAAACTAACCACTTGTTTCATTTGTCTTCAAACATTGTTAAAGATTTTGTATGTTTAATAAATAAATTTTTTATAGGTGGTGACAATCAATAACGAGATCATCAAAAAATATTACTGAAATTTCGATACAGTTTTTTCTCAAGTCACTATAAACAAATCTAACATAAATTTATTAATGTTATGTAACGAATTGTATTTTATAATATATAAATGTTTCATATTAATACTAACTTACAACTAATATTGAATAGAATCTAACAAAAAATAATTTAATTGGATACTAATACTCTATAATAAATTACCTTACCACGCAAAATGAATAGTGATTTACTAGAGTTGTTGACCTTTGTACAACATCTAAAGCCTAATTCTCTCTTTATGGATTGTTATCAGCTGCCCTGAACAAACCGCCTCCTCTGTTGCCTCTAGAGAGGGGGTAGAGACGGTGGGTGGTGGCCACCGCATCCTGCGGTCTCCCATACTTGAAGAAAGAGAGGATATAAGGATATCATCTACGATGCCATCTCCAGTGCTTATGCGGGTATTGATTCTTTCCTTTTGGGATCGAATATTCAATCACATATTTGATTTGTATTTGTTTAGAATAAATTCTAGGTTTTTGTAATAAGTTCGTTTCATTAGCCATAGCGAGGCAACTTGCTTAATAACGGAATATATGTCTTGAATTTAGGTTTATTGGTACATTAAAATTTATTTTGTTACATAGTCTAATTTCCTACTTATAAAGTTTAATTGTTTGCATAACACCACCAAACCATTGTCTACTGTAATTTTCAGAATGAGCTTGCCCTTCATCAGGTTTGTGTAACAGTAACATGGCAACCTGTAAGCAACATAACCGATACATCTTTATATAGTTATGCTTTTGGTTTATGGAACAATAACCCATAACAGACTAAACCAATATTGTATGCTAAACATGTGTATTGTGTTTTAATATTTGGTCATAGTTATATGAAACATGAAGCTAAAAGTTGCATACATAACGTGAATAAATTAGGAATCAAAATAAGTGTGCTGCATGTGATGCCGTATATTGAGCATAACACTTACATCCATCTTTGATCCGGAGATCAACAATATCAATGACAATATTACTTAACCTACTTTTATCTATGTTCAAGTAAGCACATGAAAGGATTGTAATTTCCCTGGGTGGTAAAAGCATGGAAAAATAGGTAGATGAATGTTTGAATTGAATGCTTCTGATCTAGAAATTTTGGGTTTTAATAATGTTTACTCTTTAATTTGATAAATTGCATTTTGGTTACCCTTCTTAACTAATGCTTCGATGATTCATAGACCTCTGTTGCTACATGATAACCACTGCAGGTGTTACCGTGTTACACATGTAAGAATTGATAGAGCTTAGTCATTCATGCCATGCATTTTTTTAAAGATTTCCTTATCCTGAAATGCTAAAAGAAAAGAAAAATAAATCATGAATTTTGGTAGGTTCCATGTAATTGTTTTAGTATTTTACATATGTTTAAAAGGATGAACAAATAAAAAATCTTGGTCCTATATTCTTGCAGATCATAAAAAGAATATTAATCATGTTTAAATGTGTGTGAATTTAACAAATGTGTTTTATTTGATTGTAGATTGGTGAAAGAGAAGAATGACATCATGGGTCTGGTGTGATAATACTTGAGAGGAAAAAAAAGAACATATTGTAAATTCAAGAGGTAACTTGGACAATATGGGTTCTTTCTTACGGTATCCTACCAAAGCTTTGGCTCAACTTTATTTCAAAGAAAATGACTTTTAAAGCTTAATAAATTGTAGCTAGATTATATAGCAATTCACTAATCACCTTAAAAATTTGTAGTTATGGAAGGTAAGACCCACAAGGAACAATGACAATAGTAGGAGGACTGAGGGTCGTCAACTGCAAATTAAAGGAGTTAATGATACATACAATGGTATGTTGTTATGATGTTTGTTTTTGTAATACCAAATAACATAATAATCCGTGCCATCCATGTTTTTATTTTAGGTTGCGGGAGAATTCTTCCGTTGTATGCTGAAGCAATAATGTAGCAATTATCTAACTATGATGGGGATTATATTTTGAAACTGATTGATCCTTGCTATTTAATGATGTATTGGAAACTTATATTTTTACTTACTTTACGTTACAAGTTGTGATATATGAATGTACTAATGTAACTAAAAATCACAACTACTTATATAGTTTATCACGTTATATAGTTTATCACGCTGCAACAACGTCGTAGCGACATTCCCCGCGCAACGCGCGTGGAGGAAATTCCTAGTTAACTATTAAGTCTATATATAGAAGATCTATTTCAAAAAAATGTTTAACACATTTAAAAGTGTATATTTAAAAAATAATAATTGAAATTTCGTATTAATTTTATAAAGTTTGACTTTATTTATTTGTTATTTAAGATAGGAGGTTTATTGAGATGACGTCACGTGAACAAATACTAAGTGAACATCTTAAGAAATAGTTATGTGAAACCTAAGTTATTATTCAATTAATAAACTAAATTAGTAACTCGTATATTATAGTAGTTAAATAAACAAAATATTAAATAAGATAAAACTTTATTAATTATAAAAGATCCGGCGTTTAGTTGTTTCTTGGACCTCGAAAAAACTCAAAAGAAACACCATGAAAAGGGCGTTACTTGGAATCAATTTAGGCTCCAATGAACATAATAGACCTGCAACTTTTTGAAATAAAAAGAATTCTCCATGAATGAACTTGTTGATTGCTTGATGAAGGATTAAAAATAAATTGGTAGAAAATGCTTGTATTGGCTTACTAAAACGACGCTAAAAGAAAATGATGCTGATAAGTTAAAAATTCCCTAACACAAAACCTAACTATTAATTGACAATACTACTCTTTTTCTTATTTTTATTACTATGCCACATGTCATCATATCATTGTTTCTTAGCCTACTTAGGGAAATAATATTTCTTATTTAAACCTCAACATATATATATATATATATATATATATATATATATATATATATATATATATATATATATATATATATATATATATATATATATATATATATATATATATATATATATATATATATATATATATATATATATATATATATATATATTGTTGGATCTAGAAAGGCTGGTGCAACCAAAACCAAATCACTTAGACTATTTTGGTGCAACTAATAAAGGACTTCCGAAGCTAAGTATGAAACTTCCGAAGGAAAAGGAGCTCTTCCGAAGACAAAGTGTAAGATCAACTTCCGAAGGAAAACTCCAACTTTCTAAGACAAAGTATTCACTTCCGAAGATCAAGACTTAGTGGCTTTGGAAGTATAGAAGCCTCTTCCGAAGTATAAGTGGCTTTGGAAGAACTTGTTCTTCCGAAGCCAACTTACCTTCGGAAGACACTACTATTATCCAGTGGACATAAGTATAGTCTCTCTGACACTCCGCTACAGACCTCTGAGATACTGCATGAAGTTTTCTCAAAAGCCATGTAGTTAACCATACATTATTCCACTGTTTACCTTTATCAGTTAGTACAGTTGCCAACTTTAGTTGGTAACAAGAGGTAAGTCATGGACATGTCACGACTACCATTTCTTAGATAATACTTTATCTAAGATACCTTAACTTTAGCATTGTAGTATATGCTTTAGTCTTAGGTTTCCAGCTGGCATCAAAGTATATCCGGCTGTAGGATCTAGTATATATAGTTTTTCATTGTAACTCTTGTTCAATGCTTGTAAGAGTCTTGTAATACTTTGAGTTGAGAAGTAATATATACAAGTGCCTTGAAAATTATTTCTTTATGTTCTTTGCTACTTATTATATTATTATCAACTCTTAGAAGAGATTCTATTTCATCTGATCTGAGTGTAGTGTAAGTGAGTTTGAGAGAAATCCAAGTGTTAAGTGACAAAACTCGATCCTGTAATCGGTATCCTGTAAAACTTCCAAGTCATTCTTGCATCATCCTCTCACTCAAAACTTTGTTACCAAAACAAAGGTGGGTTGGGAACCAATGAAATTGCTCCACCACACTCTTATGAGTCTATAAGACAACCAAGGTGTGGTAGTGAAGAGCAAGAGTGTTGGATCTAGAAAGACTGGTGCAACCAAAACCAAGTCACTTAGAAGATTATGGTACAACAAACAAAGGACTTCCGAAGCTAAGTATGGAACTTCCGAAGGAAGAAGGAGCTCTTCCGAAGACAAAGTGTAAAGCTTATTTCCGAAGGAAAACTCCAACTTCCGAAGACAAAGAACCAACTTCCGAAGATCAAGACTCAGAAAGAAATATCTAAAGTCAACTTCCGAAGTTCAGAAGTCCTCAAGCCTCGGAAGTATAGAAGCCTCTTCCGAAGTATAAGTGGCTTCGGAAGAACTTGTTCTTCCGAAGCCAACTTACCTTCGGAAGACACTCCTATTATCCAGTGGACATAAGTATGGTCTCTCTGACACTCCGCTGCAAATATCTGAGATACTGCATGGCGTTTTCTCAAAAGCCATGTAGTTGACCATACTTTAATCCTCTGTTTACCTTTTTATGTTAGTACAGTTGCCATCTTTAGTTGGTGACAAAAGGTAAGTCATGGACATGTCATGACTATCATATCTTAGATAATACTTTATCTAAGATACCTTAACTTTAGCATTGTAGTATATGCTTTAGTCTTAGGTTTCCATCTGGTATCAAAGTATATCCGGCTGTAGGATCTAGTATATATAGTTTCTTATTGTAACTCTTGTTTTATGCTTGTAAGATCACAAAAGGTATTTTGCATATCTTCCGAAGCAAATTTCTCCCAGAATAATTTTCTTCTCGGAAGAGTGTTAAGTCTCGGAAGAAGCGATTGATTTCATATCAGATTTAATTCCGAAGCTTTTAACACACTCCACTTGAAAAGCAACATATACTCTCGGAAGTAATCAATTTACCTTCGGAAGTAAATTTGCCTTTGGAAGAATATTACCTTCGGAAATGCTTTATACTCGGAAGAAAGATTTTACTGTGTAATGAAAATCTTTTGGGCCACTCTGTAAAAAGTAAAGATTTTGTTAATGATGTCGGATTATTTAAATGGACTAACCTTACCGCCCATGTCACATCATCCACTGAAACCTCACATCGTCTTATCCAAAACCCCCCTTTAAACCGCCATTCCACCCGTTTAAATACTTCCGGTTAATTACTTACATCCTTTTTACCCTAATTACTGCCCTAAAAGCTTTCTTCATCTTCAATTTACCCTATTCCGAACTATCTTTCTGTAATTTTCTTCAATGGCACTAAACCCTCAACACAACCAAGTCGCACTCCTTGATTCTTCAAGGGATGTTGACTTCTCAGACATCATCTCCTTTTTGACCCAATCTTCTTACTACACCGCTCTGACTGTAAACCCCACGATTTACTCAAACCATATGTATGAATTTTGGGCAAATGGTCAGATTGAAACCCTAAATTGGGTTCGTGTTATTCGATCGAGCATCTGTGGCCAGGAGTTGGTCATTTCTGAGCAAATCATCAGGGAGCATCTAGAGCTTTATGATGAGGGCGCTCCAACGAAATTCCCCAAAGCAGATTTGGACAATTCTTATCTCCAAATGGGATATGGTGGAGATGTCAGCAGGTCAACTGTCTACAAATTCAACATCTCCTACAAATGGAAGTTCTTGCTGCATGTGGTTCTTTACTGCCTGTCTAATAAATCTGGGGGATGGGATTAAATCCCATATGAACTTGGGTGCCTAGTTCATGGGTTGGTAAAAAACCTCTGCTTCAACTATTCAAAGTTTGTGCTGACTAACCTCATGGGAAATCTTCAAAGGGACACATTCTTCATGTATTCCAGGTTTCTCCAGCACATAATCAACTGTGAGCTGGACCAGGGCAAGCTTGTTTGTGCAGCTGCTTTGACTGCTCCTCAAATGAGGCCGACCATCTTCAAGACTTTGAAGAGAGTGTCCACCAACTTCACCGGAAGAGATACTGCACTTCTTCCAGGTATGATTGAGCCAGTGGCTCCTTGTGACATCTCTGTTAACCCCATAGGTGATGAACCCACACCAGCAACTACCCTCACTCTGCCAAATCTATCTTCTCCACCCATTACCTTTACTTATCAGAGACGTCCCAAACGAACCCTTGTTCAATCTTCTGTGATTGAACAAGCTCCTCATGTTCTACCCAAAAAGGCTAGAGTGGAACAAAGGGCTCCCACTCAGCCTGAGGTCCAACCATCCTTCACAATTGACCTCAATATGGGTCTTGAGGCTCCTCAGTCTCAGACCCATGAGCCCGAAACCCAAGCTGATAGCCCTCAGGGAGAGTCTCTATACTCCCCTGAGCAGCAAAAAGGGACAGCCCTATCACAGGCTCAATGCCTTTAGACATTGATCGAAGTCCCGGGTCATTAGGTTTCACTTCCATATCCTTTACTAACCTTTTGATTGGAGCTGATGAAGAGATTATGTCTCTTAAGGGCAATGAAGTTGATCCACAACACCCTCTCAAGGATCAACAGAGCCTAGAGAGACCTCTTATTTCTAGCCCCCATCAGCAAACCTTTACTGAGGTGAGTCCCACTGATGTGGAGGGGACTCATGTAGATTCAGCTGCCACTACTGAAGGAGCCTCAATGGATCCTCAGGACAGTGGTAACATAACTGAGACTGAATCTACGGCAACCATGCCCTTTGATGACTCTGAAAGAGACATCATTGTGCAAGGGAAACCAGGGCGCCAAGAAACCACATTTGGTGGTGAGGATGAACATACAAGGTATGTTACCTCATCTCCCCGTGATTCTTCAAAAGAAGATGAGGGAAGAATGCAACTCACTATTCAAGACCTACTTTCTAAAGTCTCAAATCTTGAATCTAAAGTTAGGACTTTAGAGGATAGGTCTACCACTCAGCAACTTGAGATTGAAACTCTCAAGGCCAAACTAGCTGAGAAACAGATTGAGAGGTCTGTTAGGCATGTACCAACTCAGGTCTCCTTGACCTCTTCCTCTAGCTCATCAAGCTCTCAGGATGATGCTACCAAAAAGGGGGAGAGTGTTTAAAGACAAAGTCAAAGACAGGAGGAAACCCAAAGTAAAGCTCTCACTTCCTTGAGCTCAAAGTATCCTATGCAACAAGCTGCAATTTTCCCTGAGTCTCCTCCAGTTCTTTTTCAAGTGGATCAAAGGATGCTCCAAGATCTCAATCGATTCTTTAACAAGTTCCTATTGGAATCTCTTAAAGAACAGCCAAGCCCTGATATGTCTGTGATCTACTTCGGAGCTCAAGAGCTTCAGAGGTTAAATGCACCTTCTACCACTATCGAGGAAGTTGGTCAACCTAAGGTCCAAGTGGAACCTAAGATTAACTTTGAAGGGGAAACAAGGACTGATGGCCCAATAACGGAAACAGTTGGGACAGATAGTGCATTTTCACAGACTTCCGAAGCACAATTCAAAGCCTCAGAAGAACAATTTCAAACTTCCGAAGCTGAGATTGCAGGTGCGGAAGGACTATTCTCATCATCCGATGATCTAATAGTCACAGATGCAATCATGGAACTTTCATCTAAGGTTAATAGGGAGGTTTTTCTCACCCAACCTTTAGCTCTAACATCAGCATTAACTCCAGCTCCCATCTATACTACTCAACTTGAATCTTCCATTCAAGAACCCCCAAAGTCTAGTACTTCCGAAGACATCAAAGCAAAGAGGAAGATGACTTAGGAAGAGCTTCAAGAGGAAGAAAGGTTGGAGAAACTAAAAAAAAAGGTAGGTTTCCAACTGGAAAACTGCTAGCTGCAAGTGCCAAAGCAGCTGTAGCCAACCAGGAGACAGTTAACAACCGAAAAAGAGTAGAGATTATCAATAGACTTGTTGGTCTAGGAGCTGCAACTGAAGATGTACTCCTGCTACCATTAGAGGAGTTAATAGAGCTGGAAAAGGCAACCTTGCTGCTAAAACAGCAAAAAGAAGAAGCTGCAAGGTTGGCCTTAGAAGAAGAAAGGGAGAGGAAAGAAAGAGAAGCTGATCTGCAGCTCAGGAGGGAAAGGATAACCTTCCTAACCTCTAGAGGTTTCTCTCAAGAAAAATTGTCTCCACATAACAATGATACGATCTTATGGCTCTTCAACAAAGAGCAAGATCAAATGTAGAAAGAGAGAAAGAGAGCTGCAAGGGAAAAGCTATTGCAGAAGAAGAAGAAAGAAGAGGAAGCATGACTGACTGCTGCCAAAAAGATAGGTGAGAAGGCCTGGATGAAGAGATATCTCAAGGCTCATGGCTTCTCTGGCAGGCACGTGGGTCTTATGTCAGAAAAGACTCTCCAGCGACATGTCAGTGACATTAAGGCTGACATTCGCGCGGGGAAGAGGAAGGAGATGTATAGAAGGGGACAGGGGATGACCTTCAAAGCAACCACTCAACCCAAACTTTAAACCCAACCTCAACCTGAACTTATACCCTTTTCATTCCCAATCAAAACTAAACCAACCACTGAACCATACACCCCTGAACCCACACCATCACCCCTACCAACCTCTTCACCTCAACCACCTAAACTACCCATCCTCCAACCCAAAACTCTAGCCAGAACCCAAACACCTCAACCTACCCATCAACCCATCAAACCATCCCCTCAGCCTTCTAAACATCTCTCCTTCGAAGAATTCAAGGCAGTCAAGACAAAGCTTATAAACTACACAACACTGAGCGATATCTTCTGTGAGGAGGATTCAGTCAATTTGACCTATGTTGACGGATCCTCAAGTTCCCTCACTAGAGATCAATTTCTTGATCTGCCAAGAGGAACTTTGGACCAAGCTGCAAATCTCCTTAGCCTCAATTCAGACACTTTGAATAAGGAAGAAAAGAAGCTAAGGAGAAGGCTGGTGACTCTATTAGATACTAAGAAAGGAGACCGGGTGCCAAGACAACCTCTTGCACCTAGAAAGAAGATCATCCAGTGGAGGTTCGAAGACTCTTCTCACAACTTTGTTGTTAAAAGAGAGAATGGAGAGCTCAACAGGCTGAGTGCCTCATCTCTGCTACACTTGAGCAGGTTTGACATTGCTGAGTTAGCAGAGAAGCCATTCTCCAACCCCTCAAACTCTGATGTAGCTGCCCATATCAGTATTCATCTAGACAGCCTTCATATGGCCAAGCTAACTGCTAGAAGCAAGGTTGAAGAAGAGTTGAAACTGAGAGAGGAGGAGAAAAGGAAGGGATCAGCAACCAAAGGCAAAGCCTTTCTACAAATGGTTGAAGGTCTTAAACTTGAATTCATAGTTAGATGGGAGTATGACTATAACTCCCGTCAACTACCTCTTTTCAGGGGGACACAACAAAGGGTACATGTCATTCAGAGTGATAGACTGGATCTCCTATCCACCAATGACTTGTACAAACTTCTCAGCACCACTTCAGGGAAGAACAAAGAGACATACAAATACCTTTTGTCCCTGGTGCTGAAAGCTTTGAGAAGCAGAAATAAGTGAGGTTTTGGTAGCATCAGCCTAGGGGGAGTTTGTTGGATCTAGAAAGGCTGGTGCAACCAAAACCAAGTCACTTAGAAGATTTTGGTACAACAAACAAAGGACTTCCGAAGCTAAGTATGGAACTTCCGAAGGAAGAAGGAGCTCTTCCGAAGACAAAGTGTAAAGCTTACTTCCGAAGGAAAACTCCAACTTCCGAAGACAAAGAACCTACTTCCGAAGATCAAGACTCAGAAAGAAAGATCTAAAGTCAACTTCCGAAGTTCAGAAGTCCTCAAGCCTCGGAAGTATAGAAGCCCCTTCCGAAGTATAAGCGGCTTCAGAAGAACTTGTTCTTCCGAAGCCAACTTACCTTCGGAAGACACTCCTATTATCCAGTGGACATAAGTATGGTCTCTCTGACACTCCGCTGCAAATCTCTGAGATACTGCATGGCGTTTTCTCAAAAGCCATGTAGTTGATCATACTTTAATCCACTGTTTACCTTTTTATGTTAGTACAGTTGACATCTTTAGTTGGTGACAAAAGGTAAGTCATGGACATGTCATGACTACCATATCTTAGATAATACTTTATCTAAGATACCTTAACTTTAGCATTGTAGTATATGCTTTAGTCTTAGGTTTCCAGCTGGTTTCAAAGTATATCCGGCTGTAGGATCTAGTATATATAGTTTCTCATTGTAACTCTTGTTTTATGCTTGTAAGAGTCTTGAGTTGAGAAGTAATATATACAAGTGCCTTGAAAATTTATTTCTGTGTGTTCCTTTGCTACTTATTATATTATTATCAACTCTTTTAAAAGACATTACTTCATCTGATTTGAGTGTTTCCATAAGTGAGTTTGAGAGAAATCCAAGAGTCTAAGTGACAAACCCGATCCTGCAAAGAGGTTCCATCTGCTGACCCACTTTCACATGAGTCAAAGAGTGATGCAACCATGGAGACCATCACAGGGAAGAACCAGGTAATTTTACCCACTCCTACGGGTGATGATCAACCCCTGACCACCAAAGCCAGAAGAAGCAGAGCTAAGGCAGCCAGAAAAATTGCCAAGAAAGTGGCTGAGTCTAATCTAAAGATAGACTCAAAGCAAAAGGGTGTATTCATCTTAGAAGGATTCCAGGTGGTAGGAAACTCTGATTCAGGAAAGGAGTGTAGTACCAGCACTCCTGTCCTACCAAAGGATCAGAAGTTAAAGGGAAAGGTTGCTGATGAAGAGAAAAAGAACAAGAAACAACAATCCTCAAATTCTCAAAAGATTAACATTGCATGCATAATGTGTGGTCTGCAAAACCACATGGCCAAAGATTGTTACTACAATCCTGCTAGCACACATTATGCAAATAATGTTAAAAAGGAAGGAGTCAGGGAAGGTTACTCATTTGGACCATATCAAATGGTTCAATTGATGAAAAAGGGAAAGCTTGTTTGCGAAGCAAGGTTGCTTTCGGAAGAAGGTCCTTCTTCCGAAGGGAAAATGGCTTCCGAAGCTAAAGCTGTCAAGACTCGAAAGAATAAAAGAGTCCCCTTGAAACCATCCCAGAAGAAGACTACTTCGAAAGAAAAGGTGGTGAAGGCTTCTTTCGAAAAGAAAGAAGCTTCGGAAGAATGCCATGCTGCAAAAGCTTCAACATGCTCATCCTCCATGATCAACCAAGGGACATTCTAATGCTGGGAAGAATTGCAGGCGAACGGAATGGAAGATCAAGGAAGATGTTGCAGCCTAAACCTCTTCTTCAAAGACATCCATTGAACCCCATGCATAAATTTTGGTTCAATTATGTCACTATCATTGGAAGAACCCAAGACCAACAAGGCTCGGGGTTTCCAATCAAAACTAATCATCTCATCTTATGTGCAGGGACATCCATATGACAAGAATAACAATTTTTGGATTGTGGATAGTGGATGCTCCAGGCACATGATAGGGAACAGATCTCTCCTTCAACAATTTTAACATTATGATGGAGGTCCTGTCCAGTTTGGAGGCGAGACCGGAGGATATATTTCTGGCAGAGGAAGTATATCCAATGGAAAATTAAAAGTTGACAAAGTTCACTTTGTTAAAAAGCTTGAACAAAACCTGTTAAATGTTTCTCAGTTTTGTGATCAAAGGCATCAAATGCTCTTCACAGAACATGAGTGCATTATCCTCAAACCCAGGATGACAATTCCTCAAAAATTGGTGCTTCTTAGACCTTTCAGGAAAGGGGATATGTACAAGCTAGATATGAACAATGCTTCCCCAATAGGTGAAGTATCATGCTTTCTTTCCAAAGCTGATGGTGATGAGTCAACACTATGGCATAAACAAATGTGTCATGTAAATTTTAAGACAATGAATAAATTGACTAAAAATAACTTGGTACATGGTTTGCCTAAAAAGGAATTTTTCTGCAAAGATAACTGTGTTGCATGCCTTAAAGGGAAGCAACATAGGGCATCTCATAAATCCAAAGTTGTTAACTCCATCACCACTCCATTACACTTATTGCACATGGTTTTATTTGGTCCCACAAGTATAATGAGCATTGGAAGAAAATCATATTTCCTTGTGATTGTTGATGATTTTACTAGATTTACATGGGTATTCTTTTTAAGAACCAAAGATGAAACTGCTAAAACTTTAAAATCTTTTATTCTTAAAATAGAACATCAAATTGATAACAAGGTTAAAATAATTAGAAGTGATCAAGGGACTGAGTTTAAAAACCACGTTCTTGAATCATTTTGTAACTCAAAAGGGATTGCCTGACAATATAGTGCTCCTAGAACTCCTCAACAAAATGGTGTTGCTGAGAGGAGGAACATGACACTTATTGAGGCTGCTCAGACCATGTTAGCTGATTTAAAACTGCCTCTAACATTCTGGGCAGAGGCAGTCAGCACTGCATGCTATGTGTAGAACTGGGTTCTTGTAGTTAAGCCACATGGAAAAACCCCTTATGAGCTATGGAACAAGAGGCCACTGTTCATTGGCTTTCTAAGGTAGTTTGGCAGCAGGTGTACCATACTTAACACAAAAGATAATTTGGCAAAATTTGCTGAAAAGTTGGATGATGCTATCTTTGTTGGATATTCCTCTAACTCTAAAGCTTATAGAGTTTATAACATTAAAAATCAACAATTTGAGGAATCTTTCAACATTGTAGTTAATGAGCGCACTCCTTGTGTTAGGGGGAATGGCCCTGATCATATCTTTGATTTAGAATTGTTTTCAAACTATTCTAAACCATCTTGTGAGAATGTTTCAGCTGGAACAGGTGCTCAAAGTGATTCTGATGGTGACCAACTGTTTGAGCTACCCAGACCTATTCCAAGTTCTCCAAGAGCTGCAACAAATCAAGCTCCCACTATTGGCAGATCTGATAGTATGACTATCTCAAGGGATAGTGGAGCTTCAACGAGCGGTTCACCTGTTGACCCTCAAACTTCATCAGGTGACACTGCACAACACCAAGCTGATGGAAGCAACATCTTGAAGGAACAGACAACTGTTAATGCTGCTTCACAACAAACAAATAATGATGATGTTTCTCAGTCATTCAATCAGTACTCATTGAATGAGTTTGAAACAGCAGCTGGACCAAGTGTTCAAGCTCCTGAGCAAAATATATCCAATCTGAATCTATCTTTCCAACTAGAGGTGATTCCTAGACTTAGGATTCACAACACTCATCCAGCTGAGAACATCATAGGAGAAGTCTCTGATGGTGTGAGAACAAGAGGACAAACTCACAATGGAAATCTCTGCTTGTACTCAGGCTTTTTATCCCAGATGAAACCCAAGAAGGTGGAAGATGCCTTAAAAGATAGTAGCTGGGTTGAATCAATGCAAGAGGAGCTGCTTCAATTCAAAAGACAAAAGGTTTGGAACCTATGTCCGGTACCATCTGGTCAAGTACCTATAGGTACTAAATGGGTTTTCAGAAATAAGAGAGATGATAGAGGCTTGATCATTAAGAACAAAGCAAGATTGTTGGTTCAAGGATACACTCAAGAGGAAGGAATCAATTATACTGATGTCTTTGCACCTGTTGCAAGACTTGAGGCAGTTAGGATCTTCCTTGCTTATGTTGCATCCAAGAATTTCACTGTCTACCAGCTTGATGTCAAGTGTGCCTTTCTATATGGGGATATAGATAGGGAAGTCTTTGTATGCCAACCTCCAGGATTTGAAGACCCACAGCATCCCAACTATGTATGCAAATTGGATAAAGCTCTATATGGGTTGCACCAAGCACCTAGGTTGTGGTATGAGACATTGTCTCAGTTTCTCCTGAAGAATGGTTACACTAGAGGTACCATTGATAAGACTATTTTCATTGGAATTCTGGGAAAGACATCATGCTCGTTCAAGTCTATGTTGATGAAACATATTTGGTTCCTCAAATGACAAAATGTGTAAGGACTTTGAGAGCATCATGAAGAAAAAGTTTGAGATGAGCTCCATGGGAAAAATGGACTTTTTCCTTGATATTCAGGTGAAGCAAATGAAGGAAGGGTTTTTTATCAGTCAATCTAAGTATGCCAATGACATCTTAGAAAGATTTGACATGAAAGATTGTAAGGCAGCCAAAACACCTATATCCAGAAACCATAATCTCTGCCCTGACACTGAGGGGGAGGATACTGATCAACATCAGTATAGAGCAATTATTGATTCTCTGATGTATCTCACATCAAGTAGACCTGATATCATGTTTGCAACTTGTATTTGTGCAAGATATCACGCTGCTCCAAAGGTGTCTCACCTAGTTGCTGCCAAGAGAATCCTCAGATACCTCAAAGAAGCACCTAAATTAGGTCTCTGGTATCCAGGGAATAGTGATTTCAATCTCTATGGTTACTCTGACAGTGATTATGAATATCAACAAGAAATCAACATCCGGTGGATGTCAATTTCTTGGTGGAAGGATCATCTCATGGCAATGCAAGAAGCAATCCTGTGTCTCTACATCAACTGCTAAAGCTGAATACATTGCTGCTGCTAGTTGCAGTGCTCAACTGCTGTGGATTCAGAACCAGATGATAGACTACGGATTCAACTTCATGAGCACTCCTATCCACATTGACAACAACAGTGCTATCTCCATTACTGAAAATCTAGTGAAGCACTCCAAGACTAAGCACATTGATATCAGGTACCATTTCATTAGAGATATTCATGAGAAAAATCTAATCAAGCTAATCAAAGTTGACTCAAATGAATAATATGCTGACTTGTTCACCAAAGCCTTTAATGAAGAAAGATTCAAATATCTCATTACAATTATTGGGATGATAAACCTTGATTAGTCTATCTCATTTGAAAACCTTTTAATGTGTAAAGTCTTGTGTCAAAACAATCTAAGCCCTGTTCCAAAAGTCCTTCTTTGAAATTTTCTCTAAGTATAAATTCTTCCGAAGAGGAATTAACCCTCAGAAGATATTTTACATATCTTCCGAAACAAATTCCTACCATGATAATTTTCTTCTCGGAAGAAGCGATTGATTTCATATCAGATCTACTTCCGAAGCTTATAACACTCTCCATTTGGAAAGCAATATTTACTCTTGGAAGTAAAAACTTTACCTTCGGAAGTAAATTTGCCTTCAAAAGAACATTACCTTCAGAAATGCTTTATATTCGGAAGAAAGACTTTACTGTGTAACGAAAATCTTTTGGGCCCCACTTTGTAAAAAGTAAAGATTTTGTTAATGATGTCGGATTATCTAAATGGACTAAAGCTTACCGCCCTTGTCACATCATTATCTAAATGGACTAAACCTTACCGCCCTTGTCACATCCTCCACTGAAACGTCCCATCATCTTATCCAAACCCTTTAAACCGCCATTTCACCCATTTAAATAACACCGACTAATCACTTTTATCTTTTTACCAAATTTACTGCCCTAAAAGCTTCCTTCATCCCCAATTCACCTCATTCCGAACTATCTTCCTGCACCTTTCTCAAATGGCACTTAACCCTCAGCACAACCAAATCGCACTTCTTGATTCTTCAAGGGATGCCGACTTCTCAGATATCATCTCCTTTCTTACCCAATCCTCTTATTACACTGCCCTGACAGTTAACCCCACGGTTTACTCAAATCATATGGCTGAATTTTGGGCAAATGGTCAGACTGAAACCCTAAATGGGGTTCGTGTAATAAGATCGAGCATCTGTGGCCAGGAGTCGGTCATTTCTGAACAACTCATCAAGGAGCATCTCGAGCTTCATGATGAGGGCGAGTTTAACTTCTCTTACAACTGGAAGTTCATGCTGCATGTTGTTCTTCATTGCTTGTCCAACAAATCTGGGGGATGGGATCAAATCCCATATGAACTAGGGTGCCTAGTTCATGGTTTGCTGAGAAGCCTCCGCTTTATCTACTCAAGGTTTGTGAGCTGGACCAGAGTCAGCTTGTCTATGCAGCTGCTCTAACTGTTCCTCAAATGAGGCCGACCATCTTCAAGACTTTGAAGAGAGTGTCCACCAATTTCACCGAAAGATATACTGCACTTCTTTCAGGTATGACTGAGCCAATGGCTCCTGGTGACATCCCTGTTAACCCCACAGGTGATGAACCCACATCAGCAACTACCCCACCTGCCAAATCTACCTTCTCACTCCATCACTATCACTTATCAAAGACGCCCCAAACGAACCCTTGTTCAATCTTCTCTGATTGAACAAGCTCCTACTGTTCTATCCAAAAAGACTAGAGTGGAACGATGGGCTCCCACTCAGTCTGAGATCCAACCATCCTTCATAATTTACCTCAATATGGGTATTGAGTATCCTTAGTCTCAAACCCGTGAGCCCGAAACCCAAGCTGAGAACCCTCAGGTAGAGTCTTTATACTCCCCTGAGCAGCCAAAAAGGGACAACCCCCCCTAGGCTCAATGCCTTTAGACATTGATCAACGTCCCTGGTAATTAGGCTTAACCTTATATCCTTTACTGATCCACAAACACCCTCTCAAGGATCAACAGAGCCCAGAGAGATCTCTTATCTTTAGCCCCCATCAGCAAGCCTTTACTGAGGTGAGTCCCACTGATATGGATGGAACTCATGTAGATTCAGCTACCACTACTAAAGGAGGCTCAATGGACCTTCAGGACAGTGGTAACATTACTGAGACTAAAATCTATGACACATGCCCTTTGATGACTCTGAAAGAGACATCATGAGCAAGGGAAACCAGGGCGCCAAAGAAACCACATCTGGTGGTGAGGATGAACATACTAGGTATGTTATCTCATCTCCATGATTCTTCAAAAGAAGATGAGGGAAGACTGAAACTCACCATTAAAGACCTACTTTCTAAAGTCTCAAACCTTGAATCTAAGGTTAGGATTAGAGGATAGGTCTGCCATCAGCAACTTGAGATTGAAAATCTCAAGGCCAAACTAGCTGAGAGAGAAACAAATTGAGAGGTCTGTTAGGCATGTACCAATTCAGGTCTCATTGTACCTCTTTCTCCAGCTCATCAAGCTCTCAAGATGATGCTACCAAAAAAGGGGGAGAGTGTTCAGGGATAAAGCCAAAGACAAGAGGAACCACAGAGTCAAGCCTCACTTCCTTAAGTTCAAGATACCCTATGCAACAAGCTTCAGTTTTTCCTGAGCCTCCTCCAGTTGTAATTCAAGTGGATCAAAGGATGCTCCCAGATTCTCAAACAGGTTCTTCAACAAGTTCCTGTTGGAATCTCTCATTGAACAACAAGTCCTGACTTGTCTGGGATTTTTTCGGAGCTCAAGAGCTTCAGAGGTTAAATGCACCTTCTACCACTATTGAGGAAGTTGGTCAACCTAAGGTCCAGTGGAACCCTGGATTAATTTCGAAGGGAAAACAGGACTGATGGCCCAGCAACTGAGACAGTGGGGATAGATAGTGCATTCTCACATACTTCGAAAGAACAAGTTAAAGCCTCGGAAGAACAACTTCAATCTTCCCGAAGCTGAGATTGCAAGCGGCAGAAGGACTATTCTCTTTATCCGATGATCTAATTGTCAAAGATGCATCCTAGAACTTGCATCTGAGGTTAATAGGGAGGATTTTCTCACCCAACCCCTAGCTCAAACATCAGCATTAACTCCAGCTCCCATTTCCACTACTCAACCTGAACCTTCCATCCAAGAACCCTAAAAGTCTAGCACTTCCAAAGACATCAAAGTAAAAAAGAAGATGACTAGGAAGAGCTTCAGGAGGAAGAAAGGTTAGAAAAGCTCAAAAGAAAAGGTAGATTTCCAACTGGAAAACTGCTAGCTGCCAGTAGCAAAGCAACTGCAGCCAACCAGGAGGCTGTCAACAATAAAAGAAGGGTGGAAATCATTGACATACTTATCAATCTAGGAGCTGTGAGTGAAGATGTACTCCTGCTACCACTAAGGGAGTTAGTTGAGTTGGAAAAGGAAAATTTGCTACAAAAACAGCAAAAAGAAGAAGCAGTAAGGTTGGCCTTAGAGGAAGAAGGGAGAGGAAAGAAAGAGAAGCTGATCAGCAGCTTAGGAGGGAAAGGATAACTTTCCTAACTTCCAAGGGTTTCTCTCTAGAAGAACTATCTCCACACAACATGATACCATCTTATGGCTCTTCAACAAGAGGAAGATCAAATGGAGAAAGAGAGAAAGAAAGCTGCCAAGGAAAAGCTGATGTTGAAAAGGAAGAAAGAAGAGGAAGCAGGACAAGCTGTTGCCAAAAGATAGGTGAAAAAGCCTGGATAAAGACTATCTCCGGGCTCAAGGCTTCTCTGGCAGGCAGGTGGGTCCTATGTCTGAGAAGACCCTCCAGCGACATGTCAGTGACATAAAGGCTGACATTCACTCGGGGAAGAGAAAGGAGATGTACAAAGGGGACAGGAGATGATCTTCAAACCAACTACTCAACCCCAACCTCAAACCCAATCACAACCTAAACCAATTCCTTTTCCATTCCCCATCAAAACTGAACCAACCCACTGAACCTTACAACACCCCGACCCTACACCATCATCCTTACCAACCTCCTCACCTCAACCACCTAAACTACCCATCCTCCACCCAAACGCTAGCCCAGAACCCAAACACCACACCTACCCAACAACCTCTCAAACCATCCCCTCAGCCTTCTAAACATCTCTCATTAGAGGATTTTAAGGCAATCAAGAGAAAGCTCATCAACTGTACAACTCTGAGCGACATCTCCTGTGAGGAGGATTTTTTCAAACTGACTTATGTTGATGGATCCTCATATTCCCTAACTAAAGATCAATTTTTTG
>CM046041.1:17148606-17168606 GCA_025215565.1 Flaveria ramosissima | reverse complement strand
GAATACCCACTTGGTGCCTATAGGTACTTGACCAGATGGTAGCGGACATAGGTTCCAAACCTTTTGTCTTTTGAATTGAAGCAACTCCTCTTGCATTGATTCAACCCAGCTACTATCTTTCAAGACATCCTCCACCTTCTTGGGTTCCATTTGGGATAAGAAGCATGAGTACAAGCAGACATTCCCATTGTGAGTTTGTCCCCTTGTTCTCACACCCTCAGAGACTTCCCCTATGATGTTTTCAGCTGGATAAGTATTGTGAATTCTAAGTCTTGGAATCACCTCCAGTTGCAATGTATTGCTACTCTCCAAGTTGCATATTTCTCTGGACATTGCTCAGCTTGATACTTGGTCCAGCTGTTGTTTCAATCTCATTCAATGAGGACTGATTGAATGAAAGCGAAACATCATCATTTCTTTGCTGTGAAGCATCATTAACAGTTGCCTGTTCCTTCAAAATGCTGCTTCCATCAGCTTGGTGTTGTGCAGGATCACCTGAGGAGACTTGAAGATCATCAGGTGAATCCCTTGTTGAAGTTCCACTATTTCTTGAAATGGTTATGCTGTCTGATCTTTCAATAGTGGGAACTTGATTTTTTGTAGCTCTTGGAGAACTTGGAGTAGGTCTGGGAAGCTCAAATAGTTGATCTTTATCAGAATTGCTTTGAGCACCTGTTCCAGCTGAAACATTCTCACAAGATGGTTTAGAATAGTTTTGGAACAATTCTAAATCAAAAATATGATCATGGCCATTCCCCCTAACACAAGGAGTGTGCTCATTAACTACAATGTTGGAGGATTCCTCAATTGTTGGTTTTTAATATTATAAACCTTGTATGCTTTAGAATAGGAGGAATATCCAACAAAGATAGCATCATCTGACTTTTCAGCAAATTTTGCCAAATTGTCTTTTGTGTTAAGTATGGTACACCTGCTGCCAAAGGTCCTTAGAAAGCCAATGAACGGTGGCCTCTTGTTCCATAACTCATAAGGGGTCTTTCCATGTGGCTTTACTACAAGAACTCTGTTCTGCACATAGCATGCAGTGCTGACTGCCTCTGCCCAGAATGTTAGAGGCAGCTTTGAATCAGCTAACATAGTCCGAGCAGCCTCAATAAGTGTCCTATTTCTCCTCTCAGCAACACAATTTTGTTGAGGAGTTCTAGGAGCACTGTATTGTTTGGCAATCCCTTTTGAGTTACAAATAAGTCAAGAACAAAGTTCTTAAACTCAGTCCCTTGATCACTTCTAATTATTTTGACCTTGTGATCAACTTGATTTTCTATTTTAAGAATAAAAGATTTTAAAGTTTCAGCAGTTTCATCTTTAGTTCTTAAAAAGAATACCCATGTAAATCTAGTGAAATCATCAACTACCACAAGGCAATATGATTTCCTTCCAATGCTCATTATACTTGTGGGACCAAATAGATCCATGTGCAATAAGTGTAATGGAGTAGTGATAGAGTTAACAACCTTGGATTTATGAGAAGACCTGTGTTGTTTCCCTTTCAGGCAAGCAACACAGTTATCTTTGCAGAAAAATTCCTTTTTAGGCAAACCATGTACCAAGTTATTTTTAGCCAATTTATTCATTGTCTTAAAATTGACATGACATATTCGTTTATGCCATAGTGTTGACTCATCACTATCAGCTTTGGAAAGAAAGCATGATACTTCTCCCATTGGGGAAGCATTGTTCATATCAAGCTTGTACATATCCCCTCTCCTGGGAGATCTAAGAAGCACCAATTCCTGAGGAATTGTCATCCCAGGTTTGAGGATGATGCACTCATGTTCTGTGAAAAGCATTTGATGCTTTTGATCACAGATTGAGAAACACTTAACAGGTTGTGTTCAAGCTGTTTGACAAAATTAACTTTGTCAACCTTTAATTTTCCGTTGGATATACTTCCTCTGCCGGAAATATATCCTCCGGCCTCACCTCCAAACTAGACAGGACCTCCATCATAATGTTGAAATTGTTGAAGGAGAGATCTTTTCCCTGTCATGTGCCTGGAGCATCCACTATCTACAATTCAAATGTTGTTATTCTTGTCATATGGATGTTCCTGCACATAAGGTGAGATAATTAGTTTTGATTGGAAACCCAAGCCTTGTTGGTCTTGGGTTCTTCCAATAAAAGTTACATGATTGAACCAAAGTTTATGCATGGGGGTTCAATTGATGTCTTTGAAGAAGAGGTTTGGGCTACAACATCTTCCTTTATCTTCCACTCCATCCCTTGGTTGATCATAGAAGATGAGCTTAATGAAGCTTTTGTAGCTTGGCATTCTTCCGAAGCTTCTTTCTTTTCGAAAGAGACCTTCACCACCTTTTCTTCCGAAGCAGTCTTCTTCTGGGATGGTTTCAAGGGGACTCTTTTGTGAGTCTTTGCAGCTTTCACTTCTGAAGCCTTTTTCCTTTCGGAAGAAGAGTTTTCTTCCGAGAGAAGCCTTGCTTCGGAAACAAGCTTTCCCTTTTTCATCACTTGAACCATTTGATATGGTCCAAATGTGAAACCTTCCTTGACTCCTTCTCTTTTAACATTATTTGCATAATGTGTGCTAGCGGGATTGTAGTAACAATCTTTAGCCATGTGGTTTTGCAGACCACACATTATGCATGCAATGTTAATTTTCTGGGAGTGAGAGGGTTGCTGTTTCTTGTTCTTTTTCTCCTCTTCAGCAACCTTTCCCTTTAACTTCTGATCCTTTGGTAGGATAGGAGTACTGGTACTATACTCCCTTCCTGAATCAGAAGGTCCAACCACCTGAAATCCTGCTGATATGAATACACCCTTTTGCTTCGGGTCTATCTTCAGCTTGGATTCAGCCACCTTCTTGGCAGTTTTTCTGGCTGCTTTAGCCCTGCTTCTTCTGGCTTTGGTGGTCAGGGTTTGATCATCATTGGCCGGGGAGGGCACAATTACCTGTTCCTTCCCTGTGATGGTCATGGTCTCCATAGTTGCATCACTCTTTGACTCTTTACAAGGTGGGTCAACAGATGGAACCTCTTGCTCTTCAGTACCACACCTTGGTTGTCTTACAGACTCATAAGAGTGTGGTGGAGCAATTTCATTGGTTCCCAACCCACTTTTGTTTTGATAACAAAGTTTGGAGTGAGAGGATGATGCAAGTATGGCTTGGAAGTTTTGCTCGGAAATAGCATACTTCCTGGCTTGAGCCTCAGCAGTGACAAGCTGGGCTTGAGCCTCAGTCAATTTGGATATTAAATCCTTGATTTGAGTCTTGTAGTTGGTGTGTTCATGTTTTAAAAGAGATACAGTTTTCTCTAACTCCTCAATTTTCTTTTGGTAGTCAGATTCAGCTCTTTTAAAGTCAGATTTTAGCATATTTAAAAACTCAATATCGGATTTAATTTCCATATTGTAGTCCTGGTACAATTTAACCTTAGCAATACAAGCAGGGGTACAGAGATGTTCATATACCTTATTTTCATCTGTTCCTGCCATGAGTGCTTGAGCAGGAGTCACATCTTGAACCATAAAGCTCCAGTCAACTTCTTGAGCCATTGCTGCTGTTTCAGTTGACTTTCCGTTGGGCTTTGATGTAGAAGGATGTGTGGAGGCCTGTGAGGTTTCCGGGTTGGACTTGGGAGCCTTGCATTCCCTTGCAAAATGGCCAAGCTGGTTACAGCTGTAACATTTAGCCTTGCTTTTGTCAAACCCAAACTTGCTAGTGATTGAGTTTTGAGGGAATTGCCTTCCAGTTCTCTTAAAGAACTTCTTCGCTCTGTAGGTTAGAAGAGCCATTTGTTGGACAATGTCCACATACTCTATGTCATCTGGACTGAAGCACTCAAGATCATCAAAGCAGAATTGATGATCATTGGAGTGTCCACTCCCTGAGACAAACGCACAGCCCTCCTGAAAGGAGCTTTGCTGAGCTTGAAGAGACCTTGGAGTCTTAGGGAATGTGATGTAGGGTCCAGATGAACAAGATGGCTGCTGGGTGTATGACAGGTACTGCTGAGACTGGGAGATACCTGAGCCTTTAGCAACTATTAAAGCGTTGCTAGCAGGAAGGCTCAAGGGTCTGCTTGCTTGGTGACCCTTCTTACTTTCCATTTCCAAACGGTATCCATCAAGGATCCCGTAGAGTTCGGTCATGGTGAGTGTGTTTAAATTCTCTGTTCTCTTGATGGAGACACAGTAGAAAGTCCACTCATTGGGTAGAGCACTCATAAACTTTCTGGTAAGGTCTCTAAGTTCTTAAGTGATTCCCACAGATTGGAGGGAGGAGATAAGATCCATATACCTGAAATATTGCTGGCTAAAAGTTTCTCCAGCAACATAGGTGAAGTTCTCAAACTGCTGCTTCAGTGAGTTCTTCTTTGAATCATTAGAGCTTGAGTACATTTGAGCAAGAGCATCAAAGAGTTCTTTGGCTGACTTACAATGCTCAAACCCCACCATGATGGAGTTTGGGATTGCAGTCATAAGAACAGTCATAGCATTGCTGTCTATGTCAAGCTTCTTCCTGTCTTCATCAGAGTAGTCTTCAACGGCCTTCTCGATCATGGCACCGTTTCCACCAGCAACTTTTGGCTTGTACGGGCCATTAACGATGGACTGCCACATCTTGCTATCCTGGTATCTGATGAAGCCTTCCATTCTTCTGCTCCAAGACCTGAAGTTTTCAGGGTTGATGATGGGAGCTTTGGTCATCGTACCCATTTCAACTTCAGATTTGATGAGGGCCATTTTTGAGTGAGGTATAAGGAGGAGTGAAAAAAACTGGTTGATTAGGATGGTAAGATCTCACAATCAAGAGCCTAAATAGCTCTGATACCAATTGCAGGATCGGGTTTTGTCACTTAACACTTGTAATTCTCTCAAACTCACTTATGATATCACTCAAACAAGATGAAGCAATGCCTTTAACAAGAGTTGATAATAATATAATAAGTAATCAAAGGAACAAGCAGAAGTATTTTCAAGGTACTTGTATATATTACTTCTCAACTCAAGATTACAAGACACTTACAAGCATACAACAAGAGTTACAATGAGACTATATATACTAGATCCTATAGCCGTTATACTTGATACCAGCTGGAAACCTACGACTAAAGCATATACTACAATGCTATAGTTAAGGTATCTTAGATAAAGTATTATCTAAGATATGGTAGTCATGACATGTCCATGACTTACCTTTGTCACCAACTAAAGATGGCAACTGTACTTAACATAAAAAGGTAAACAGTAGATTAAAGTATGGTCAACTACATGGCTTTTGAGAAAACGCCATGCAGTATATCAGAGATTTGCAGCGGGCTGTCAGACAGACCATACTTATGTCTACTGGATAATAGAAGTGTCTTCCGAAGGTTAACTGGCTTCGGAAGAACAAGTTCTTCCGAAGCCACTTATACTTCGGAAGATGCTTCTATGCTTCCGAGGCTTTGAGGACTTCTTTATACTTCGGAAGTTGACTTCAGAACTTTGTCTTTAAGTCTTGATTCTTCGGAAGTAACTTCTTTGTCTTCGGAAGTTGGAGTTTTCCTTCGGAAGTGTACTTCGGAAGAGCTCCTTCTTCCTTCGGAAGTTCCACACTTGGCTTCGGAAGTCCTTTGTATGTTGTACTCAAAATCTTCTAAGTGACATAGTTTTGGTTGCAACAGCCTCTCTAAATCCAACATATATACATATTCTTTTTCACAAAAAAAAATCAAAATATGTGAAATTGTACTGTATTTCATAAAAACAGCATAGTTTTGTGCTGTAATTCATCAAAACATCATTAAATTATGTTATATTTTATAAAAATAACATAGTTTTGTGTTGTTTTGCATTAAACAACATAATTTTGTGCTGTTTTTGTCAAACAACATAGTTTTGTGTGGCTTTGCGTAACATGTTCTATGCTGTTTTACGTCAAAACATTAAGGTCTCGTGTATTGTTTTTGTGGTGCATTATATCAAAATATCAAACAATATAAAAACAACACATCTTTTTAATTTTAATGTTTACTATTTTGCGTTAATATAACACGCTCTGTGTTGTTTTGCGTTAATACAACAATCTATGTGTTGTTTTGTTTCATTTTTAACAAAAAAGACGTTGTGTGCTGTTTTAACTCAAATACATTTGTTTTCAAACGTGTTGTTTTATGATAAAACAACATGAATTCTGTTTATTTACCGCACAATCTAGCAATTTAAAAATTCAACACATTCTAACATTTTAAAATAACTCAGCACAATCTAGCACCTTAAAAAATATAGCATAATCTAGCATATCAAAAAATCTAGTACATTACATTCGAATTTGTGCTGGATTTTGATAAACTACAAAAGGGACTAATGGGTGTGTTTTAGGACCTAAATTCCCTCTAACCCAATTTGAAGAGTGTCACATGTAATGTCCTTGTTCCTTCTTAGCCTACTTAGGCAAAACTTATTTTTTATTTGAACCTCTCTCTCTCTCTCTATATATATATATATATACATATATATATATATATATATATATATATATATATATATATATATATATATATATATAATATATATATATATATATATATATATATTCAAACATTCTAACATTTTAAAATAACTCAGCCATCTAGCAGCTTAAAAAATATAGCATAATCTAGCATATCAAAAAATCTAGTACATTACATTCGAATTTGTGCTGGATTTTGATAAACTACAAAAGGTGTGTTTTAGGACCTAAATTCCCTCAAACCCTAATTTGAAGAGTGTCACATGTAATGTCCTTGTTCCTTTTTAGCCTACTTAGGCAAAACTTATTTTTATTTGAACCTCTCTCTCTCTCTATATATATATTATATATATATATATATATATAATATATATATATCTATATATATATAATATATATATATTATCTATATATATATATATATATATATATAGATATATATATATCTCTATCTATCTATATATCTATCTATTTCTCTCTTCTGTATCTGTATATATATGTATCTGGTCTCTTCTCTCTGCTTATAGTCTGTCTGTCTCTGTCTCTGTCCATCTCTCTCTCTCTCTCTGTTCTATCTGTCTCTGTCTCTATCTGTCTGTCTCTCTCTCTCTGTCTCTCTCTGTCTGTCTGTCTCTGTCTCTGTCCCTCTCTCTCTCTCTCTGTCTCTCTCTGTCTGTCTGTCTCTGTCTCTTCTGTCTCTGTCTCTCTCTCTCTGTCTGTCTCTGTCTCCCTCTCTCTCTTCTCTCTTCTCTCCTCTCTATCCTCTACCTCCTCTCCTCCCTCTCTCTCTATCCTCCTCCCTCTCTCTCTCTCTCCTCCTCTCTATAATCTATATAGGATTGGGTTCATGTGAAAACCCTTAGTTTTTGTGAGAACCCTTTAACCCATCTTATGGCCTTTGATTTTCTGAAATTTGTACTTTTTTAAAATGGATGGCCTAGATCAAATGAAGGGTAAATTAGTCTTTTTAACCATTGTACTTGAGTCAAACCTAATCTCCATCTACACCCCATAAAACTCATTTTATTTTCTTTTCTCATTTAGAAGACACCTGATAACCCAATCCTTCTACCACCACCACACTACCACCACTACCACTATAACGCCGCCATCACACTTATGCCAAAACGCACACACCTCGAAGATCACAGCGAGAGGTTGTGGAAACGAGATCGTTGCCGATGTCAACGAAGGCGAATCTCCGCCATGATTCTTCGATTTTTGTGGCCATTGATTTCATCGTTGACGATCCTTTCACCGTTGACTTCACAGCCTCTTCTTCGTCTCGACCACCGGTCAAACACCACCCTTTCTCCACTGTAGATATGGGTTCAGATCTGGGTTCTGATATGGTCCAGATCTAGGTTTAGATATGGTCCAGATCTGGGTTTGCACTATTGCCACCACCACACCACCTTTTAGACCTCGGTTCAAATATGGGTTCACACTATGGTACAGATCTGGGTTTATCAACCAGAAGTGGCTTTTTCTCAAAAGAAGAAGATGATTATTTGTTAAAAATAAAGGAAACAAGGAAACCTAGAAGTGGGGTTTCCATCAAAAGTAAGTCTCTATCTCAAAACACAAACCTAAATGTGACATCCGTCACTTTAAGGTCCGTCAATTGACGTGTTTGTCCGTCATCTATTTGGTCATTCCTCATCATTATTTGACTCATTATGTGGATATCAGGTGTGCAATATTACCGTTGTGTGTGCATTCGCTATAATCGTGTGTGAACCTTAAAAAGACCTTTAAAACTTTCATTTTTTGAAAACGCTAATATATCATTTTATAAATATAATAAATGTTTTAATATAACCATTTCTTCAGTCATAATAACATTAAATATACTTTTACAATTAATATAAAACACCTAACGAAGTCGTTTTTCAACCGAACAAAATTTGGGAAAACTCGGGGGATTAGTGCAGGGACTAAACTTGTAATTTTGGAAACTTGGGCTGGGTATAATACCCCATTTCCAGCCCTAAACCCCCATTTCTATCATCTTCTTCATCTTCATCTCCTTCACACACTAAAACTCCATTTTAGCACCAAATCCGACCCGAGAGGTCTCGTTTTTCTTCTTCTTCGTCTTGACACCGTCTACAGCCTAGATTTCTTTCTAGCAGGTAGTTGTCTTTGGTTGTCCATTTCTTAGCCTTTTCACGGCTGTCCAAACTAGGGTTTCGGGTGTTCGGGTCAACCCGAAACACACAGGTCGTATGGGTGCGTGTGAGGTCCCTTTGCTTGTGTTTTATGCTTGTACATGTTGTTTTGAGTGTTTCTGGAGGTCTATGTGGTGTAAAACCCGTGTTTTAGAGCAGCTCGGGGGCTGCTCACCCCGACCACAGTCGCGATTCTGCAGATTGGGCGACTGGGTCATCCATGCGATTGAGCCGTGCGACTGAGTGGGTCGTGCGACTGGATCATGCGTCTGAGTCAATCGCGCGACTGAGTGGTGCGACTGGGCATGTCGTGCGACTGAGTTGTGCGACTGAGTGTCGGTGTGCGATTGAGTCATGCGTGCGAATGAGTGTATGCGAATGAGTCATGCGACCGAGTGTTTGTGTGCGATTGAGTCAGGTGATCGACTGAATGTGTGCGAATGAATGTGATTCGCACGACTGGAGTCCAATCGCACGAATGAAGGTTCAGTCGTACGAAAGTAGCTAATTCGCACGACTGAAGGTTGATTCGTGCGCATGGAAGTTGAGTCGTGCGATTGGGTGTTGTGTGGTACGACTGAAGGCCAATCATACGAATGAAGGCTCAATCGTACGAATGAAGCTGATTCGCACGATTGAGGGTTGATTCGCACGAATGGAGGTTGAGTCGTGCGTTTGGCCTTGTATGCGACTGAAATTGTTGTGTTTGATCCCTTGTGCGTGGCGTGAGTATGTCGTGTGGTGTCGAGGTAACACTAACACAATTATGCCATTGTTTGGCCACAAAGATTAATGTCAACGTGAGAAAGGGCACAGAAACTATTTTGAGCAAATTAAACTAACGTTTTTTTTACAACGACTAAATTGACTTATAACTATTGACACTTAATCAATATTCTTTCGAATAACAACGATACTTTTACTTAAATATCATCATTAGTGGCAACAATGTCTTGTACTTGGATCTACATAAGATCTAGTACGTGTGTCAGTCTGTGTGCGTTGTACGCGACCCATCCGATACGACCCGAACCGACCCATCATTATTGCGCGTTTATACATATATCATATCATTAATGCTATACAATAACTGTCAATAGGTGTTTGACTGTTTATTTGCATTCAACATTTGGGATACATCGCTCATACATACTTACCACTTAACAAGTGAGTTTCGTGGCCCCTTTTCACATTTATACAATATTTCAATCATTTACAAATTGGGGGAAAGTATGCTTACACATTTTTATGCTGTACACTTACATACATTTTACATACAAGGAATCAACGTGATACTGTGTTGCAAGTACTATTTGATACATGCTTGGGTCTGCTGTGTGTTTTCTATCTTTGCAACTATTTAATTCCAGTGTGGGAACCGACGGTTAGGTATTGGTAGTACTACTGGGTTTAACAACCCCCACCCTCGTTCGATGGTATACTAGTTGGTACCATCAGTGGCCAGGAACGGGCCCTTGGGTGAATATATGCCGACAATTTCTTTGTGTACGTCGCTAGGTTGGTTGCAAAGCTCATGTCATGTGATATTTACTTGTGTAATAACTGTATTCACGGTATTCCGACACGCTACTTATTACAGCATCACTTACATTTTTATACATAAACCTGCGAAACTCACCAACAATTTTGTTGACCGTTTTAAGCATATCTTTCAGGTGAACATGCAAGTCCAGGAATCTAGGTGTGCTGCCTTAGTGGAGACCCTAGGATGCATTTTGGGACTTAGCTCTTTTTGATAAACAATCTTTTGAACAATGTGAACGCATGTCAAACAATTATCAACATTTGAACTTGTTCCCGGGTTGTGGGAATTAACATTTTACATTTTCATTTATGTGTATATATGTTATCATTATCATGTTGTTTATGGCTATGGTTGTGGACATTGACTAAACACGACACAAGTCCCCTTGTTGTCGGTGTCGTCATGACACGCATGTCATCAGTTTACTCTCTATCGCTTACCATGTGTTATGACGATCCCGGTCTCGTTACATCCCCGTGTTTCCGCTTTTAGCGGGGGTGTGACAGATTGGTATCAGAGCCATTGGTTATAGAGAATTAGGCAATACGCTTGACCTAGACTATAACCTAGGAACCTTCATGTAGATTTGCATGCTAGGACTCTGTATGCATATTATCTCGTGTATGTGTTCCTCGCTGCTTGATTTGCTCATCTATTTGTTATGTGATCTTTCTACCCTATGAGAGAGCCCTTGTGCTCACTCTTTTATGGGATGCTTCTATTGGATCTTCCGTTCCCTCTGCGCGCCGAGTTAGTTTATCAGATCCGGGTATTAACCCGAAGAGATCATCACAGATCATACTATTGTGCTTGACCTTGGACATTGAGATTAAATCTGAGGAGGAATATGTCTGAAACCTCGAAGAATGAGGAAATAGACAACCTCCGCTAGACTAAACGTGATTGTATACATGGACTTACAACTGTTATGATGGATTATTATGGATATGATGTAAAGGAAAGTCGGATGTCATGTAACCGGATCAGGCATCATTCTCGGTACATCGTGGGTGTGGTGGGAACGCTGCGGGGAACCCTATATATAAACATCACCGGTATACCGAGAATATGCTTGAAATGGGCTGCATGGTGGTCTGGCTGACCGGAACATGAACATTGGAATTTGATAAGTGGAATACATTTGTATCTTATGGTGACTAAAGTTTATATGTTACCTCTTTTATGATTAGAACATGCCGCCTCGAAGAGTCACCCGTAGCAGTAGTGGCGGGAGTGAAGCCCCAAGGGGCAGAGGCCGAGGCAGAGGCAGAGCACCAAGAGCAAACGATGCTCCTGCCAGCAACAGTCAAGGAACAGGGAACGCCGACATGGCAGCCCTGATCGCTCAGCAATTGGCCGCACTGATTCCTACTATCGTGGCCCAAGTGAGCGACGCACTTCAACAACACCACCCTCACGGGGATGGTGGCAACGATGATGGAGCCCAAGGTGGGATTGAAACTGAAACGGGAAACGGGAACCCGACTGGAAACGAGAGCAACCAGGAACCGGAATGGTGGTACTGCCGGTATTGAGACTGGAGTGGTTAATGCTCGTCGGGGATGCTCGTACAAGGAGTTTGTGGCTTGTAAGCCAAGGGAATTCGATGGGAAAGGTGGGGCGATAGCCCTAACCAGGTGGTTGGAAAAGATGGAGGCAGTGATCGACATCAGTGAGTGCCTCGACAGCCAGAGGATCAAGTATGCTACTTGTTCTCTACAGGGTAAAGCCCTAACCTGGTGGAACACTCAGATTCAAGCTCGAGGAAGAGAGTCCGCGATGCAAATGTCGTGGGACGAGTTCAAAGCTTGATTACCGAGGAATACTGCCCTCTCAACGAGATGCAGAAACTGGAGCATGAGTTTTGGAATCATGCTATGGTGGGGGCAGGGCATGCAGCTTATACTGATCGTTTTCATGAGCTGGCAAGATTGGTTCCGCATCTAGTCACGCCGGAATCAAAGAGGATGAAAGGTACATTTGGGGACTCGCGCCTCAAATTAGAGCGATGGTTACAGCAGCCGCTCCTCCTACTATTCAGAGCGCAATTCTGAAAGCTGGCGCTTTGACTGACGAGATGGTTAGAACAGGGGTATTGGGCCGAGGGGCCGAGAAAAGGAAGGATGTTGGGGAATCGAGCCGGTCGAGTGCCGGAAGGTTTGAGAAGAGGTCTAAGCCGACCAGGAATTTTGTGGCCGTGTCTCAGGCCAGAAGAGAGTATGTGGGGCCGCACCCCAATGTGACAGGTGCAATTATCATCATCCCCCAGGGACGCAGTGCCGGGTGTGCGCTAACTGTAAGCGCCCGGGTCATTTGGCAAGAGATTGCAGAACTGCGCCGAATCTTGTAGCACCCGTCAACGCGGTTAACCCCGCCGGGAATGCAAGGGCTTGCTTTGAGTGTGGGAGCCCCGATCACTACAGGAATATGTGCCCCAGGCTGAATCGGGCACCGGGTCAACAGGGGAACAACCAGCAGCAGGTGTTGGCTATCGCTGGGAATCAAGGCCCGGCTACTCAGGGAAACGCAGCTCGGGGACGTGCATTCGTCATTGGAGCTAATGATGCTCGTCAGGACCCGAATGTTGTCACGGGTACGCACTTACTCAATCATCACTTCGCATCTATATTATTTGATACTGGAGCAGACAATAGTTTCATATCTTCTGAGTTTGTGCAATTGCTGATTTGAGTCCTAGTAGGCTAGAAACTAGCTACTCTGTAGAAATGGCCAATGGTAAGGTTGCTCAGGCCGATGAGATTATTAGGAAGTGTTCGTTGACGTGGAGGATCATACATTCGACATAGATTTGATACCCTTCGAGTTAGGAAGCTTCGATGTGATTGTGGGTATGGATTGGTTGTCGCAGAATGGAGCAGAGATTGTTTGCGAGACAAAGTAGTACGTATCCCTATGCCAAACGGGGAAGTACTCAGGTTCAGGGAGAACGACCGGGTAAGAGCTTAAAGTTGATTTCCTGCATGAAAGCACGCCAGAGTCTACGAAAGCAGTGCTACGCTTTTCTGGCTCATGTAGTTGAAAAGAAAGACGAGGAAAGGAAACTGGTGGATATTCCAGTGGTACGGGATTACCCAGAAGTATTTCCAGATGACTTGTCTGGTTTACCTCCTCCACGACAGGTGGAATTCCGTATTGAGTTGGTTCCTGGAGCTACACCCGTAGCGAAAACGCCTATCGACTAGCACCATCCGAGATGCAAGAGTTGTCTAGTCAATTACAGGAACTACTGGAGAAAGGTTTTATTCGACCGAGTCATTCACCGTGGGGAGCACCGGTACTATTTGTCAAGAAGAAGGATGGATCGTTCCGTATGTGCATCGATTACCGTGAACTGAACAAGTTGACGGTAAAGAACCGATATCCTCTCCCAGGATCGACGATTTATTTGATCAGCTGCAAGGAGCTTCGTATTTTTCAAAGATCGATCTTCGTTCTGGTTATCATCAGCTAAGGGTTTCGAGGACGACATACCGAAGACTGCGTTCAGAACTCGTTATGGGCACTATGAGTTCTTGGTCATGCCGTTCGGATTGACTAACGCACCAGCTGTGTTCATGGATCTAATGAATCGGGTGTGCAAACCTTACTTGGATAAGTTCGTGATCGTGTTCATAGACGATATACTTATCTATTCCCGATCAAAAGAGGATCATGTAGAACATCTTCGGGCTATTCTGGAGCTGCTACGCGAAGAGAAACTTTTCGCCAAGTTCTCAAAGTGTGAGTTTTGGCTGCGAGAAGTGAGGTTTTTGGGTCATGTGGTTAATGAGGACGGGATTCACGTAGATCCCGGCAAGATCGAAGCGGTGAAGAAGTGGGATACGCCCCAGACACCATCAGAGATACGGCAATTCTTAGGATTGGCCGGTTATTATCGTCGCTTCATCGCGAATTTCTCAAAGATCGCGCAACCGTTGACCCTGCTTACTCAGAAAGACAAGAAGTTTGACTGGGGATTTGCACAAGAGCAAGCGTTCCAAACGTTGAAAGAGAAGTTGTGCAACGCGCCGATACTGTCTCTCCCAGACGGAACAGATGATTTTGTGGTCTACTGCGATGCGTCACATCAAGGATTGGGATGTGTATTGATGCAGAAGGACAAGGTGATTGCCTACGCTTCGCGACAACTTAAAGTGCACGAAAAGAACTACACCACTCATGATCTTGAGTTGGGCGCTGTAGTATTTGCACTCAAAATTTGGAGGCATTACTTGTATGGCACCAAATGCATCATCTTCACAGATCATAAAAGCCTTCAACATATTCTGGATCAGAAGGAACTCAACATGCGCCAACGACGTTGGGTAGAGCTTCTTAGCGACTACGATTGTGAAATCCGGTATCATCCGGGGAAAGCTAACGTGGTGGCTGATGCCTTAAGCCGTAAGGAACGTGTGAAACCACTATGCGTGCACGAGCGTTGGGATTGACCATTCAAACCAACTTGAAAGCTCAGATTCAAATTGCACAGAGTGAGGCATTGAAAGAAGAAACCTTGCGGGAGAGTTCCGGGGGTTAGACAAACAGATGATACGCAAGGATGACGGTATTCAGTACTTCATGGATCGCATATGGGTACCCAAATGGGGAGGTGTTCGAACCTTAGTCATGGATGAAGCCCACAAGACGCGATATTCTATTCATCCTGGTGCAGACAAGATGTATCATGATCTTAAGGATCTATACTGGTGGCCAGGCATGAAGAAAGACATTGCCTTATACGTCAGTCGATGTTTGACGTGTTCGAAAGTCAAAGCTGAACATCAAAAGCCATCGGGATTATTACAGCAACCTGAATTCCCGAGTGGAAATGGGAGAACATAGCTATGGATTTCATTACCAAACTCCCTAGAACAAACAGCGGTCATGACTCGATATGGGTCATTATTGATCGAATGACGAAGTCAGCACATTTCTTGCCTATCCGAGAAGATTACAAGATGGATAAGTTGGCGAGATTGTACATCAAAGAGGTCGTGACACGGCACGGGGTGCCGGTGTCAATCATATCCGACCGTGATAGCAGATTCACTTCACGTTTTTGGCAGACGCTACAGAAAGCGATGGGTACTCGGTTAGACATGAGTACAGCCTATCACCCTCAAACAGATGGCCAAAGTGAACGCACTATACAGACGCTAGAAGACATGTTGAGAGCGTGTGTAATCGATTTTGGAGGTAGTTGGGATGCTCATTACCGTTGATTGAGTTCTCCTACAACAACAGCTACCATACAAGCATTGGATGTGCTCCATTTGAAGCGTTGTATGGAAGGAAATGCAGATCTCCCGTTTGTTGGGCCGAAATTGGTGAAAGTCAACTGACAGGCCCAGAGATCATCCAAGAACAACAGACAAGATTTTCCAAATCAAAGATCGACTTAAAGCCGCGCGAGATCGTCAAAAGAGCTATGCCGACAATCGTCGGAAGCCTCTAGAATTCAATGTTGGGGATCGTGTGTTACTCAAAGTTTCCCCTTGGAAAGGAGTCGTTCGATCGGAAAGAAAGGGAAGTTAGCCCCAAGATTGCGGACCATTTGAGATCACTGAAAGGATCGGTCCAGTGGCTTACCGGTTAAGGTTGCCACAAGAGCTTAGCGGTGTGCATGATACTTTTCACGTGTCAAACCTCAAGAAATGTTTGGCCGATGAATCCCTTCACGTGCCAATCGAGGAAATCAAGATTGATGACAAGCTTCATTTTGTTGAAGAACCCATTGAGATCATGGATCGAAAGGTCAAGCAACTGAAGCGCAGTAGGATACCTATTGTTCGCGTAAGGTGGAATTCAAAACGAGGGCCAGAGTTTACATGGGAACGTGAAGATCAGATGAAACTCAAATATCCACATCTTTTCGAGGATGACACTCTTGGACCTAACTCCAGCTGAATTTCGGGACGAAATTCTCTCAACTGGGGGATACTGTGACATCCGTCACTTTAAGGTCCGTCAATTGACGTGTTTGTCCGTCATCTATTGGTCATTCCTCATCATTATTTGACTCATTATGTGGATATCATGTGTGCAATATTATCGTTGTGTGTGCATTCGTTATAATCGTGTGTGAACCTTAAAAAGACCTTTAAAACTTTCATTTTTGAAAACGTAAATATATCATTTTATAAATATAATAAATGTTTTAATATAACCATTTCTTCAGTCATAATAACATTAAATATACTTTTACAATTAATATAAAACACCTAACGAAGTCGTTTTTCAACCGAACAAAATTTGGGAAAACTCGGGGGTTAAGTGCAGGGACTAAACTTGTAATTTTGGAAACTTGGGCTGGGTATAAAATACCCCATTTCCAGCCCTAAACCCCCATTTCTATCATCTTCTTCCTTCATCTCCTTCACACACTAAAACTCCATTTTAGCACCAAATCCGACCCGAGAGGTCTCGTTTTCTTCGTCTTGACACCGTCTACAGCCTAGACTACCCTCTCTAGCAGGTAGTTGTCTTTGGTTGTCCATTTTTAGCCTTTTCACGGCTGTCCAAACTAGGGTTTCGGGTGTTCGGGTTCAACCCGAACACACAAGGTCGTATGGGTGCGTGTGAGGTCTCTTTGCTTGTGTTTTATGCTTGTGTATGTTTGTTGAGTGTTTCTGGAGGTCCTTGTGGTGTAAAACCCGTGTTTAGAGCAGCTCGGGGGCTGCTCCCCCGACCACAGTCGCGATTCTGCAGATTGGGGCGACTGGGTCATCCATGCGATTGAGCCGTGCGACTGAGTGGGTCGTGCGACTGGATCATGCGTCTGAGTCAATCGCGCGACTGAGTTGTGCGACTAGGCATGTCGTGCGACTGAGTTGTGCGACTGAGTGTCTGTGTGCGATTGAGTCATGCGTGCGAATGAGTGTATGCGAATGAGTCATGCGATTGAGTGTTTGTGTGCGATTGAGTCAGGTGACCGACTGAATGTGTGCGAATGAATGTGATTCGCACGACTGGGGTCCAATCGCACGAATGAAGGTTCAGTCGTACGAAAGTAGCTAATTCGCACGATTGAAGGTTGATTCGTGCGCATGGAAGTTGAGTCGTGCGATTGGGTGTTTGTGTGGTACGACTGAAGGCCAATCATACGAATGAAGGCTCAATCGTACGAATGAAGCTGATTCGCACGATTGAGGGTTGATTCGCACGAATGGAGGTTGAGTCGTGCGTTGGGCCTTGTATGCGACTGAAATTGTTGTGTTTGACCCTTGTGCGTGGCGTGAGTATGTCGTGTGGTGTCGAGGTAACACTAACACAATTATGCCATTGTTTGGCCACAAAGATTAAAGTCAACGTGAGAAAGGGCACAGAAACTATTTTGAGCAAATTAAACTAACGCTTTTACAACGACCGAATTGACTTATAACTATTGACACTTATTCAATATTCTTCGAATAAACAACGATACTTTTACTTAAATATCATCATTAGTGGCGACAATGTCTTGTACTTGGATCTACATAAGATCTAGTACGTGTGTCAGTCTGTGTGTGTTGTACGTGACCCATCCGATACGACCCGAACCGACCCATCATTATTGCGCGCTTATACATATATCATATCATTAATGCTATACAATAACTGTCAATAGGTGTTTGACTGTTTATTTGCATTCAACATTTGGGATACATCGCTCATACATACTTACCACTTAACAAGTGAGTTTCGTGGCCCCTTTTCACATTTATACAATATTTCAATCATTTACAAATTGGGGGAAAAGTATGCTTACACATTTTTTATTGTACACTTACATACATTTTACATACAAGGAATCAACGTGATACTGTGTTGCAAGTACTATTTGATACATGCTTGGGTCTGCTGTGTGGTTCTATCTTTGCAACTATTTAATTCCAGTGTGGGAACCGACGGTTAGGTATTGGTAGTACTACTGGGTTGACACCCCCACCCTCGTTCGATGGTATACTAGTTGGTACCATCAGTGGCCAGGAACGGGCCCTTGGGTGAATATATGCCGACAATTTCTTTGTGTACGTCGCTAGGTTTGGTTGCAAAGCTCATGTCATGTGATATTTACTTGTGTAATAACTGTATTCACGGTATTCCGACGCGCTACTTATTACAGCATCACTTACATTTTTATTACATAAACCTGCGAGCTCACCAACAATTTTGTTGACCGTTTTAAGCATATCTTTTCAGGTGAACATGCAAGTCCAGGAATCTAGGTGTGCTGCCTTAGTGGAGACCCTAGGATGCATTTTGGGACTTAGCTCTTTTTTGATAAACAATCTTTTGAACAATGTGAACGCATGTAAACAATTATCAACATTTGAACTTGTTCCCGGGTTTGTGGGAATTAACATTTACATTTTCATCTTATGTGTATATATGTTATCATTATCATGTTGCTTATGGCTATGTGTTGTGGACATTGACTAAACACGACACAAGTCCCCCTTGTTGTCGGGTGTCGTCATGACACGCATGTCATCATTTACTTATATTGCTCTCTATCGCTTACCATGTGTTATGACGATCCCGGTCTCGTTACATCCCCGTGTTTCCGCTTTAGCGGGGGTGTGACACTAAATGAGTTTCAATCTCTATTCAAGCTGTCAAACTGTTTACAGATTAGTGAGAAAGACACACAGAGAAATGTTTTTTTTTGTCTTTATTACACTATTTTTACAGTGAAAAAATAGGAGTTGGGTAATTACAGTAGGTTTCAATTGGTTTGATATTATTGAAAAATTCTTGTACATTAGGTTAATATGTTATCGTGGTGTATTTTTGTTTTTTTTTTCGTTATAATTTTGAAATTTGGTTACCGTGGCATAGAGCGTTAGTTACCTGATTCAATGTCGTTTGAATTGTTAGGGTTGTTGTATGACGTATGATGGTAACTTTGAAGGGTATAATATCGTGTGTAGTGGGATTAGCTTTGTTTTAAATTTGTTTAACAGATTGTTTACATTAGTTTACAAGTGGTTTACAATAAGATGTAATGTTGCTTGGTTGTTGTAATGATTGCTACTGTTTAGTTTAAGTGTGGGTAATTAACGAGTGTAAGTGATGTTTACATTACAATTTGCTAAAGATTACTTAGTATAACACGGTGTAATGTCATTTGGTTTGTTAGTATAACATTAGTAGAACATGCTATAAATGTCATTTGGTGTAATTGGTTAATAGTTGGGGTTTTCATATGTAACTTGATGTCGTACACAGAATTATTTACTAATTGTTATGTGGTGATCGGGAGTTCTTAGCTTACTAATTATTATGTAGTTTCATTATACTAGTGTAAGATGTAGTGTTAGGTGTTGTAAAAGGGTTTAGGTGTTTTAAATGGTTTTGGAGGTCATAAAAGTTGTTAGACTTATTTATATTAACGTAACAGTAGGTTGCAAATCAGTTTATCTTGTTATAGATTTATTTTTATTTGTAATATGATTTCTCAATTTACATTGGTTTACATGGGTGTAATATTGGGTGTTTCTAGTGTAACTTGGTGTTTTTACACATAATTATTTAATAATTGTTTTTCTTATTCAATAAACATGATTAATTCGCTATAAATATTATGAGATGTCATACTACTTATGTTATGTTGTTAGTGCATAATGTTCTTAGCTTAGTAATTGTATTTTTAGTTTGACTACATTGATGTAGTTTTCGTTATACTGGTGTAAGATTTAGTTTATTGTTGTAAAATGGTTTTAGGTATTTTTAAATGTTTTTTATGTGTTTTAAAATGCTAGTTACAATGATGTACTACATGCATCTTATAAAGCATACAAAAATCGTTGAGACTATATGGAAA
>CM046041.1:16845147-16948559 GCA_025215565.1 Flaveria ramosissima | reverse complement strand
CAACTGTCCCATTTGGTATGTACTCATACACGAGTAGAAGCTCACGGCTATGGTGGGTGGTGCAACCATAAAGAGAGACAAGATTTCGGTGGCGTAAGTGAGCCAGAATTCCCACCTCATTCATGAACTGTTCTACCCTTCTGTAGTTATTTTCGTATAAACGTTTAACTGCCACAACACGCCCGTCTTTGAGTTTCCCTGCACATAAACATAAGTTGTTGAAGTTTATTTGTCTAGATTAAGTAATCAGAATCAGACTCGTAGACTATATGCATACCTTGATAAACTGTACCAAAACCACCATCCCCAAGTTCATTTCTAGAGTCAAAATGGTTTGTGGCTTTCTCGAGCTCTCGGTATTTAAAGATTTGCACACCATGGTAGGCTCCATTCTTCTCAGGATCCGCCATTGATGATGTATGCGATGAAGTTTTACGTGACATGTAAGATGAGCCATAATAACGTCTCTTGTTATTTCGTCGCCTCCATAAACAGAAAGCCGCAAACATGATTAAAATTGTTAATCCAGCTGAACAGAAACCTACAATAAGCTTCCGGTTCAAATTTATATCTGAGCCTGCAAATATTGGAAAATTGATATGTTAATACAAAAAAAACTGAATAAATTTCAAAACATGCAAGAAAAAGATGGATTACCATGTTCCTTACAGTTGCTACATTTCCACTCCAAAACAAAACCTTTTCTTAAAACATCAGTATAAGATTCATACAACAACACATCAAGACTATCGACATGAACGGGCACATGAACCAAACGACGGCATGAATATACAGAATAGTTATGTTTTTCCAAGATTTCAGGGTGGAAGACAGCAAAAGATGAAAAACTGGTGCCATTGCTAGCACAGTCAACCGCATACGTCTCTTCCTTATAAGGAGATGAACAGTTGTAATAGAAGAACAGATCAATGGATAATTCACCATAGCTAAAAGGGGTTCCATGAAGGCTAAAGTTTCTTAGAGGAGTTGGGCACAGGTTGGACTCGTTGAAAGCTTCTAGGCTAGCAAGAGCGAACGAATAGTTGTTGTGAAATATGTCCTTTATGACATAATCTTGGTTGGAGATCGTTATGATCGGATCATGGTTTTTGCAGGTGATGTTGAATTGAGGTGACCCACATGAAGGTGGTTGTTGTTGAGGAATCCAAAAGGGGGAGGTTATATTTGGTCCATTTCCACAGCTTTGTGGGACACAAAAGGTTGAATTGGTGGCAACTGATGCAGAATCAACTGTGAAGTTGAAAAAGATGAAAATGATCATGGGGATGATTATGATTATGAATTGGGAGAAAGAAAGAAGATCCATAATTATGAAGAGAAGAATGAAGAACAGAGAAATTGGAATTTGGGAGGGAAGTATTTATATGTAATGTGATTTGTAAGGTTTGGATTTGGAGTCTTGTGAGTAAAGTCATGGGTACATACGAAAATATATTACTTGATGCTTTTGTTTTGTTTGTAATCATTATTACAAGTTTGAAAAAGGAGTCAATTAGGATATGATACATTATATTATAATTGATTTGTTTTAGTTTTTTCATTATGATAGTAACCCCATAGACTTTTATGTGAACTAATTAGAGTAAGGAAGTGTCCAAACTTGAAACATAAGATAGCTTTATGTCAATCTAAAGATTTTACATTCAAAATTTATCACCATCCACAGAGAGTTTAATATAAGCTTCAAGTATTATAACTAACATTAACTTATGTTTGAACAAAATTATGTCTTATTTATTTATCAATAAGGAATAAGAAACAAATTATCCAAGAGGTTTTCTAATAATATGTATATATTAGCAGTCATATAATAAAATTTGATATTTGAAATAAGTGACAGGTGTAAGTGGGGGTTTGGTGAATGTTGACTTGGATGGAGTTTAAAGTAATGAGATGGACCATTGTTTCAACCGAAAGTTTATTTTAAGTCTATAGTGTAGATTGGTGAGGAAAAGGCTCATTTTTTCCACACCTTCACATTGCAGGAAAACAAAATCAAATCATCACGCGTAAAACAAATCCATATTATATTGATCTATGTTAGGAGCCAATTCAATTAAAACCACCTAAATATCTGTATAGTGGTGAAAATAACCAGATCAATTATGTAATTGCATAGAAGTTTTGTATATCACAGCTTTAACATATACAAAATTTTAAATATGTTGTTACAGCTGTCTAGTAAAAATTGATTTTTTTTCAAACAATACTGTATATTGATAAATCAGGTGATCAAACTTAAAACTATTAATCTTGAAACGAAATAAAGAATATAATGAATGATGAAAAGAAAATATATACGTTATTAAAATTTTATAGTAAGTAGTTTGTTCCAAACATATCATTTTGTATTCTTTTCTATAAACGATAATAAACTTTTGAATCTTGTATCAATTAAAACTACTATGTTTTTTAAAATAAATGTATACAAGAAATATACATAGTAAAAAGAACAAATATAATTAATAATAAATATTTTTTTAGTATATGAATAATATGATTTAGTGATTAAAGGTTAATGAATAAACTTGAAAAATAATTTCTAAACGAATTTTATCATAGCAAGTTCAAAACAATAAGTAAACGGAGAGATGTCACTTGTGAGAACAGCTTCGTTGATGCGCTCAACTCTCATTTTTCAAATCAAGCCTCTATTGTATATATTCGTTACCATATTATATTATTCCAAAAACAATATTATATATTAAAAACTAATAAATATAAACTGATCAATAATTATAAATATAAGTGACGTCATGCTTATGCAGCAGTGAGCATTTTAAATTCCGATTCGCGTGACAAAGTAATTCTTTCAACAATTATATTATTTTGAAATGACATGTTTAATAGTAGTATCTTTTTTCAATTCTATAAAATTGAATAACGAATTGACGATATGCTATTTATTTAAGATTTTGCATAGGCTTCTTGACCAAATACAAATTAGTAATTTTCAAAAGCTTAAGAGTAGTGAAAATCTAGAAAATCTTTATAAAAGCTTAAGAGTTATGTTAGGGATGGTAGAAAGATTAAAACCAATGGTTTTAAACCTGAGATCCAATTATGTCAGACGGATAACTGGACGAACGTAAGTATTTACTAGCACCGAAGCTAAAAATATTAATATCGTAGTGTACTAAAAGTAATATAAATAATGTTTTCAATATATTAATCTTTTTAAATAATATAAAGCTATTAAAAACTTGGAATTATTTATATATGTACTTTGTTATCTGATATATCATGTTGGTTTTTCAGAATGAGTTTACGATTGAGTTTGGGTGGTAGGAGTCCCTAAGGAAAAACACATAAACACAAATAATAAGATACCAACCAGTATGAAACCAAAAAGTTTGAAATATAACTTACATTCAGGTTTAACATTTAAAATAGCTATACCGGTTTTAAACCTTACCAATTCACTTAATAATGAAAAATAGAGATTGGACTAACACTTTCCAACGGGAACAAATTCCAGCAACCTATACCTTAAATCGCATGGCTTTTAACTATCCTTAAACCTAGAAATATAATTCCATTTGAAATAAAACTAAACACCATATAATCAAATATTGTACTGTTAACAAACTCAACTCTTAAACCTTGGTAAAATGATGAGAACACGTAATTTATTATGTATTATTGCTCAATTTATAACGAGAATATTTAAAACGAAAACTAAACAAACCATATTTTTTAATTATAGTAAAAAGATTATTAAAATCCTGATATAGTATGAACTCTATAAAAACTGATTGTGTGCCCGAGAAGAATCACTGACCCATTAAATCATCGGACAACAACCGTAGAGCTTGGGTTATTTCCGTGTGGTTTAGGTTTAAACTTTAAAGTGAAGCGTGTTGTAAAATCAATAGTCAAAGGAAGTGAGGTAGCTTGAAGTTTCCACGAAGGAAAGATGCAAGAAACAACAACTAGGTGGAAATTTTGACTTTTGAGGTTGTTGAATATTCAATTACAAATTTAATTTGAAATTAGTTTCCCATTGAAAGTGAGACTCCAACTTCTATCCTCCATATCTTAGTTACCATTTAAAACAAAAGCACAAAACAGTTCAACTTTGTGGTTTTGCTTTTTTCTAAAATCCAACAAAAATGTCAAAACATAAAACGTGTTGACTATTACAAGTATTCTATACGGTGTCCAATGAAACTCTGCCAAATCAGCTAATATAACCATTGACTAGATCCACGTTTTTTTAACATCGATTCACAAATCACTGTAAACTTCATCCATTATAATTTGTTAAAAAAACTCTCCTAATCTACTCATACTCTACACTTATATCTTCGTATTAGAGGATTTAGACGGTTAATCTTTTAAACAGAGACGAGACATCTTACCATACCATAAAATGCCGCTTAAAGAGATAATTAAATACACCTACGTGATGAGGACTAAACTAAAATTGACAAGCATGGGTAAAACTGGAATTTAAGAGTTGTAACGAAGGTACCTTTACAGTCGCCGTCGGTGACCGTTCCGCCAGGGCAAAAACACCTGAAACCGGTGGTATTGTTGTGGCCGCAGCGGCCGCCGGAGTCCTCGCAGTTGTCGCAATCATCGACATCCATAGTCCACCACCGCAGCCCAAAACCTCCTTCCAAAATTCTACTGTAATTACTCGGAAGATCAGGGTACATATCCACGAGCTCAGTCAAAACTGTCGTTACCACTTCCTCAGAGCACGAGTAATCCGCCCAATCCGATTCATTCGTACTGTTGTTATCCATAATATTATTATTATGAACGCACGACCTTCTTCCATTTTCATTCAAACACGGTATCGGACTCGCAAACGAAGGACAATCAGTACAATCGTAATGAAAGCTTAGATTCACGCTATACATGGAGAAATTGAGCGGGAGATTTTCTAAATTGATGTTGTGGCGCACCCTAGGGCAGCTGTTACGTACTGTAGCGACGGGAGAAACGTCGTAATCGGCGATGTAGATGCTTTTGAGTTCGTAGTTTATGAACCGAACGTAGTAACGACGGCCGCCTAAACTAATTTCCGATATATTTTGTTCGGAGCATTTGATTCCGATGCCCTGATAACCGCAGATTTGGGCGGGGGATTCAGCGTCGTCGATCCTCCAGAAGGGGTAGCTGATGGTAACATTGCCACAGTGGTATGAAGGGCAATTGGGGTAAGTTGTATGATCAGATTCTTCTGCAGAGAAGACGATGGTGAAAAGCAAGGGGAGGAGGAGAAGGAGGTGGTGACTCATGATTTTGGAAATTTTGTAACAACCAAGTCTACCCTTGTGTTGTCTGGTATATATATATATGAACAACAAACTAATTTTGCATTTCTGATCTTGTTTTTTCTACAAGAAAAAATATTATTAAATTAAGTTATTTGTTAATTAGTATTAGTCAACAATTAAAAAAAATGTATTTTAATATACAAATATATATTTTAATGTTGTAATTTAACATTTATAACATAGTTGAGTGAATAATTTAAAAGAGTTAACTTTTAACGATGGTCTTTATTCAAATTATAAAAATATATAAGGCTAGGAGAAGTTGGACTTGTCCACCAAAGAAAGTTAAACCATGTGTATTAAATATGAATTACATAAATTATTTATTCGTATAACGACGAGTGGTGCCTTATGAGTTAGGAAGTATAAGTAAACGTGGTATCATCTTAACATTTTGTTTATTGGAGTGTTATATTAAAATCAATATATAAATCCATTTGCAATTCTATACACCATCTCCGCTTTATGGTTAGAATTACCAAAGGTACCTTGGTTTCATTGGTTGGAAGTACATCTCTACATGTAGTGACCGTAAATTCAACCTAGGTTGTATGGTCATCCTTTGAAGTTAGCAACCCCTGTTAAAATCTCACATGAGTTGGACAAGTGCATGCAGCATGTTTTTAGTTTGACACTAGTTTTGACGAGTCGGTTAAACAGGAAAAATCAACCGTAAAAACGTTGAACCATATACGCATGCAGCGTGTTAACTCGTAAAATTTAGAACGAAACGTAAAAAGAAAATTTTGTAAAATATGAAAAGAGTTAATTACACGATTGGTCCCTGTGGTTTGCTCATATTGTAATATTAGTCCCAACTTTTGAGAAATTACAGGTTTTGTCTTCACTGTTTATCAAACCGTAAAAGGATTGATCCTTAGCACTAACTTTTGTTAAGTTTCTCAGTTAAGTACATGTGAAAAGACCAAAATACCCCCAATATAATTTAGTAATCTTTATATATAAATTATTATATGTAGAATCCACTTTATTAAATAACTAATTTTATATATATATATATATATATATATATAATACACAAAAAAACCAAATCCAGCCCTCCCTTTCCCCACGACCCGCTGTCGCAAGTCCGGCAACCCCACCGCCACCAGAAGTCCGGCAACCCCCCTGCCGACTGCCGCCACAAGTCTCGCGATGCCACTAACATCAACACACCATCATTGTCATCTTCTCCACCACCCCTTCCCTTCGGCACCACCATCATTGCCACTTTAACCACCATCGTCCACCAAGATCACACACCAACCTCAACCCCAACCCCGACTCCGATGATATGGTGGTAGTAGATTTTGGTGAGATTATGATAGGGTTAGAGAGGAATACGGGAGAAACTAACAAGAGAAGAAGATAATCTCAATTTCTGGATAATCCCCAGAAATCACATGCATTAGTTTAAATAAGAATCAAATGACAAAGTTCACCAAATAACCCACAAGAATAAGGAAAAGCCATAATAGTCCCTGGCCCATGCAACAATTAAAATAAAAACATAAAATACGAATATGAACGTATCAAGACTTCCCCCTTAGCCACTTTTGTCCTCAAGAGTGAGCTCGCTGAAGTCCGGAAAACGCAGCTTTAGTTCATCCAAAAACTCCCACGTAGCATCGTGAGTAGTTTGGTCCTTCCAGTGCACGAGTACTTTCATCACCGCCTTATTACCTCTTTTAACCAGCTTCTTGTCTAACACAGCCAACGGGTGAAGGTTAAACCGCGCCTCCACCGGTAAGGGAACAATCTTTTCTGGTGGTCCGCACGGTCCCTTGAGCAGCGAGACGTGAAAGACCGGATGGATGTGAGCTTCTTCCGGTAGATCGAGCCGATAAGCAACCGCCCCAACCTTTTCGATGATCAAAAACGGCCCGAAGTACTTGGGAGTGAGTTTTGAGTGCTTGTGTACCCGTAACGAATTCTGCATATACGGTTGGAGCTTGAGGTATACCCACTGACCCGGTTCAAACGCCCTTTCTGACCTCCTTTTATCTGCTTGCTGTTTCATACGGTTTTGAGCCTTCAAAAGTGATTGTCTTAGTACCCCGATGGCTGCCTCCCGATCTCGCATCACCTCATCAATTTCACTGTCAGTCGCATCCCTCGGGATGTAAGGTATATGCAGCGGGGGTCGATACCCATACAAGGCTTCAAATGGGGTACGGCCCAGAGAGGAATGGAACGAGGTATTGTACCACCACTCAGCCGTCGCTACCCACTTGACCCACGTGTGAGGTCGCTCCATCACCATGCATCGTAAATACCCCTCTAAACACCGGTTTACCACCTCGGTTTGGCCGTCAGTTTGGGGGTGGTACGCCGTTGATAGTTTCGCCTCAATGCCCTGAAGATGCAAGAACTCATTCCAAAAAGAACTCAAGAAGATCGGGTCTCGGTCGGAGACGATCGAACTTGGGCAACCATGCAACTTGTACACGTTGTCAAAAAAACTTGGGCAACATCCTTTGCTGAAAAAGGGTGACCCAATAACATAAAATGCCCGTATTTCGTGAGGCGATCCACCACCACAAAGACGGTGTCCTTGCCCTTAACCCTTGGCAACCCACCGATGAAATCCATCGATATATCTGAAAAGACCATCTCCGGTATCGGTAACGGCTGCATCAACCCCGGTGAAGCCACGTTTTCGGTTTTAGCCCGCATGCACACGTCACAATTACGTACTACTCGTCTCACCACCTTGTTTATTCCTTTCCAAAAAAACAGCCCTTTCACTCGTTGCGCCGTAGCTCGCACCCCCGAATGCCCCCTACCGGTGATTCATGACATATTTTGACCATTTCCTCGCGTAGGGTGACGTCGTTACCAACTACCATACGGTTCTCGCGCGATAGCCACTTGCCGTTCCACCTGTACTTCGCATGGCCCTCTCCCGCCGTGACCTTACTTACCAGTTGTTGAAGGTCAATGTCATTTTTTTGGCTTTCAACGATTCTGTTCAGCAAGAGCGGCTCTAGTTGCGATACGGCTGTGACAAATAACTCCGACCCTTGCACCCGTGATAGTGCATCGGCCACCACGTTTTCCCGCCCCTTTTTATACTCGATGGAGTAATCGTATCCCATAAGTTTTGCTAGCCATTTATGTTGTAGAGGGGTCATCACCTTTTGAGTGAGTAGGTGTTTGAGGGATTTTTGATCCGTACGAATGACAAATGGGCTGGTAATAAGGTAATAGTGCCACTGTTTCACCGCTAACATGATAGCTAATAACTCCTTCTCATAAACCGAAAGCGCGTTCTGCCTAGGCGACAGCGGCCGGGATAAAAAAGAGACCGGGTGTCGGTCTTGCATCAAGACCGCACCTATTCCTCCTGCCGATGCATCGGTTTCGATTACAAACTGTTTGGTGGGATCGAGTAAGGTTAAAACCGGGGCTGAAGTAAGTGCACTCTTGAGACGATCGAAAGCATCTTGTGCTTCCGCTCCCCACTTGAACGCGTCTTTCTTTAACAAGTCAGTGAGTGCCCGTGCGATCATGCCGAATGAACGTATGAATCGCCGGTAGTACCCGGCTAAGCCCAGAAACCCTCTAAGTTGTTTGACTGTTTTCGGAGGTGGCCATTGTCGCACCGCTTCAATTTTCTTCGGATCTGTGCTCACCCCTTCTTCCGCTATAATGTGACCCAAGTATTCGATTGCTCGGCCCCCGAATACACACTTCGACTCCTTGGCAAACAGTTTGTTGGCTTGCATTGTTGTGAGGACTTGTTCCAAGTGCCGCCTGTGATCCTCTTCACTTCGGCTATAGACGAGGATATCGTCAAAGAAAACCAACACTCCCTTCCGAAGCATGGGTTTAAAGATGTGGTTCATGAGGGCTTGAAACGTTGCCGGGGCATTAGTCAAGCCGAAGGGCATGACGAGGAATTCATAGTGCCCCTCGTGTGTACGAAATGCCGTTTTTGGTACGTCCTCGACTGCCATTCTCACTTGATGGTACCCGGATCGGAGATCCAACTTCGAGAAAAAAGAGGCTCCTGCTAATTCATCTAGCAGCTCGTCGATAAGCGGAATCGGAAACTTATCTTTTACCGTTGCTTCGTTGAGACGCCTATAATCCATACACATCCGCCATTGGCCATCCTTTTTCTTGACGAGGACTACCGGAGCTGCAAACGAACTTTGACTGTTCCGAATGATTCCCGAATCCAACAGTTCCCGGGTGGTCTTTTCGATAACATCCTTTTGCACCGCCGGGTATCGATACGGACGCATACTAATGGGGGTGGTACCCTCTTTCAACACTATTTTGTGATCAAACGGGCGTCGGGGCGGTAAGCCCGTGGGCACCTGGAAGACGCCTGGAAATCGGGCCACTAGTTCTTTCCACCGATTGGCCCCCTCTTGTTCGCTCGGAACGCGTACCACGCGGGATTGGTAGTTGTCTCCTTGTTCTCCGTTGGTTAAGTGTAGGCTGAATAATTGTAGATCCCCGGCCCTCGCATGTTTACCCATCTTCTCAAGGGAGCACACAGCGAACAAATTATTTCGCAGCCCCCTTAGTTCGTAACTCTTACCCGCTAGTTCGAACCTCATCGTCATTTTTTGGAAATTCCACAGAATGTCGCTCAACGGAAGCAACCATTGCACCCCTAAAATCATTAATATCATAATTCTCAAGAGGCAACAGTAGTACCTCGGTTGTGAACCAATTCCCTTGCATATTCCATTGGAATTCTCGGCACACTTGAGTACTAGTTAACTTCTTCCCGTCTGCCACCCCTACGGTCACCGGTGTTATAGTCGTGGCTTCGCACCCCAATTTCTTGGCCAGCCGTTCCCTAAGGAAGTTATGTGTTGATCCCGAGTCTATAAGTATATGGAGTTGACGGGTACCCATCGACCCGTTGACCCGCATAGTCGAGTAAGACGGAATACCTGTTAAAGCGTGTATCGAAATCTGATGTTCCGTTTCTTCTTCTTTGTCGGGTTCCTCTTCTTCCCCTGAATTCTCCTCTTCTTCGTCGACTTCGATGATATAAAGTTGCTTACGGGGTTTCGCACATGTATGGCCCGGTACAAACTTTTCGGTACACCAAAAACATTCCCCCTTCGCCCTTTTCTGTTCCAATTCTTTGCTGGTCAAACGTCGCTGGTTGTGAACTGGGCGCGGTGTGGTGGTTGTTGCTCGGTTGGGGGTGGGTAGGAGAGGCAGTTTAGTGGCGTTAGTGGGTGGTGTAATTTTCATGTTGGTGATCTTCGAGGGTCCCCCATTCCACCTTCCTCCAGCAAATTTTTCCTCCAACGTTTCATTATTGAGGGCTTGGGTCTTGGCTAACCCGTACGCCTCATGCGACGTACGTGGCCTAAACATTTTTACCGGTCCCCGGATGTCTGGTTTGAGAGCCTTGATGTATAAACTCACGGCTTGGGTTTCGCTCAAGGTAACCTTGTTCAACAGTGAGTCGAAGGCCGTATTCAGTTCCTGTAACGACCCGGTTTGTGCTAAGGATGCCATCTCTTCCAACGGGTCTTCAAACAACGCATCAGAAAAACGCGCTGAAATAGATCGAACATAATCCGCCCATGGTACCTCGGCCACTGTAGCATTCCTTGTCTTCATATACGCACGATGCCATTGGAGTGCATCACCCTCCAGATGAACCGCCACACAACGAAGTTTGGATTCGTCCGGGGTGTCATCCATTGCGAAGAAGTGTTCGCAACGATAGACCCAACCCTCCACGTCTGTCCCCGAGAATTTAGGAAATTCAATTTTACCCATACGGAATGGTTTGGAAACTCGTGAATCAGCATCCGTACCCGGGACAGAACCGAAAGAACTACCCGACGACTGCACGGCTTTATCACGTACCGCCTTCAAGATCTCTTCCTGCTGCTTCGAAGATTGTTCCTGTTGCTTCATCAGGGCCGCTAACGCAGCTTGGATGTCGTTGATTGCTTTATCATGGGACTTGAGGGTGTTGTCGATTTCATTATTACGAGTGTTAGTCATGGCTGCGGCAAGGACTTCCGATGAGGAATCGGATTGGCTCTGATACCCTTGATAGGGTTAGAGAGGAATACGGGAGAAACTAACAAGAGAAGAAGATAATCTCAATTTCTGGATAATCCCCAGAAATCGCATGCATTAGTTTAAATAAGAATCAAATGACAAAGTTCACCAAATAACCCACAAGAATAAGGAAAAGCCATAATAGTCCCTGGCCCATGCAACAACTAAAATAAAAACATAAAATACGAATATGAACGTATCCGATTGTGGGGGAGATCGACGGGGGTGACAGTGGCTTCTTATGGACGAAGAAGGTGGGGTGAGATTGGGTGGTTGCGGTAAATGTAAGGCCCCGTTCCCGGGAAGCCTCACCGTTGGTTAATCATAGCATAAAATCAGTTTAATAATAAAACATTGCAGCGGAAATAATTAGACATTCATTTAAAACGTAGAAACCATATTGTACTCATACATTTGTCCTTTAATTTCAAACAAAAGATGTTACTTGTTCTTAAATTACAATAAAGATTTCATAAACAATAATGCCATCCATAGCTCCCCAAGTAGCTCCGTGTGCCATCCTCGGCATCAGCATTTACCTGCCAACTATTATGCATAAAAGTCAGCTTCGCTGAGTGAGTTCTAGTTTTAGATAATATAAGAAAATATAAACTTTATCCTTTCATATAATGACCATGCATACATCATAGAGTATAACATTACTTGCATCATAATAAGCATGTTCATTTTTCTTTCATTCTTTCATTATCTTTCACTTTCATCATAAACGAGATTGCACAAAGCAAGAGCTCCATGTTGATCGACAACAAATGTCAATCCCTGTCGGTACACATGAAACGGTAGCTAACCCCGACAGTTGATCCACACTGCAAGGCACATAGCCCGCTCATGAATACAGATCCATCATCATACATCAGACTCACATAAGTGAAGTCTATCATAGTGCTTGCAAGACTTTTCATCGTCAAACGGGCCCGGGGGTAACATTCATTAAGTTTCGCTTTTCATTAATATCATCTTCCACTTTAATATATAATAATTAACTTATTAAGTACACAACATACCAAGTACTAATTATCATAAAACATAACCGACCCGCCGCGGGACAGCAGGGGTTCGGGGGCGGCAGCCCCTGACAGCGGGGTCCTAGGGGCAGCAGCCCCTAGTGGGGTCCAAGGGGCAACGCCCCTGGCTGGGGCCGGGCTGCCAGGTCAGTGCGAAAATTTTTTATAATTAAGGATTTATATAGCACATTTACTTATAGAAAAATCGTTCTTCCTGTTAAAACACCTTAAAATCTTGGTCATTTAAAAACGTAAATTTAGTATGCATAATAGCCCCAAAACATGGAAAACTTATAAATAGGGGATCTAGAACTCACCTGGATGCCACGAATAACTTGTAGGCTAAGCTTACAAGGCTAGGATCTCTCTACACAGCCTGCAGAATAGCTAACACTTAAAGGGGTTACTTTCTGCCTAAATTCGCTGCTAATTTCGCTGCAAGATCAGCAATTTCGCAGCTAGATTCGTCAACAGTTTCGCTGCTAGTTTCACCAGCAGTTTCGCTGCTAGTTTCGCAGCACCTTTGCTGGCAGTTTCGCTGGCATCTTCGCTGCCAGTTTCACTGCCAGTTTCGCCCAACTTTCGTTGGAAAACCATGTCTGCGAAACTACCTGCGAAACTATAATTTCGCAGGAAGATCCACAGTTTCGCTGATTGAATGTGCAAATTCGCTGGATGAACATACAGTTTCGCAGATCGCATAAAAATTACGGACCAGACCGTTTTTAACCCAAAATCATAACTTTTACGTCCAATCCTTTAGTTTATCATCCATGAGGCTAAATCTAAGCTTTATACATGTTTTCATACGTAAAAATGTGACCTTTATGCGATTCTTTGCAACTTTTCAAAACCCAAAACCCTAGAATCCGGGTTTGATCTACAGAAGGGTTTAGAGGTCGATTCTTACCTGGATTTCTTGCTTCTTTCTTAGATCTTGATGCTCCAACACCCAGATCTTCAATCTCTTCACCTTAGAAGCTTTAAATCTTGAGTTTTCTCCACTTTCTCTCTCTACTTTCTCTCTCTACGAATTTTGGTGGCTAGGGTTGTAATGATGGAGATGGAGGCTGATTTGGGTAGGTTAAGGGCTGATTATGGGCCTTAATCACTTAGGCTCTTGTCCATAAACCCAATTTGGCCCATAACCCATTTCCTTCTTTTATTAAATACCCATTATTTAAGCCCATTATCCTTAATGACTCGTTTCGACTTTTCGGGGTGTTACAGTAAAGATTGGGTTAGTGATGGTGGTTCAGGTATGGTGATGGTAGTTGGCGGTTCGCGGTGGCCATAGTGATGACTGATGGTGGTCAGCGGCGGTGCTAAATGAGTTGCAAGTTGTGGACGAAGGGAAGAAGAAGATGTGGGAGTGTGGGTCCCACATAGCCATATATTCATTACATATTATATAATAATAATAATAATAATAATAATAATAATAATAATAATAATAATAATAATAATAATAATAATATAATAATAATAATAATAATAATAATAATAATAATAATAATAATAATAATAATAATAAAATAATATTAACAGGGGTAGAATAGTCATTTAAAAAAAATTAACTTTAAAAACTAAAAAACACCCACTCTAAGGACCAATAGTGTGATGCGTTGACAAATAATTAAAACAAAACCTGTAATTTCTCAAAAATTAGGATCAATGTTGTAATATCGGCATACCACAGTGTAATTAACTCATATGAAAAGCATAAACGACCAAAGTTAAAAATAAAAAAAATTTAAGAAAAATCGTAAAAGTTGTAAAAGTATTGTATTAAAATAAAAAAAAATATTAAAGAAAAAAACAAAATGTGGGTACAATCCACTAAAACATATAGTACAACTCATATAATACCAAATTAGTAATTCGTGTATGTGTATAAGTAATTCGATCTACGAACAACGCATTGCGACAGTGTTGTTAAACGAGGGAAAATAAGCGTAAAACGTTGAACCATAAACGAATGTTGCGACGTGTTAACTCATAAAATTTAGAGCGAAACGTATAACGTAAAATTGGTAAAATATGAGAAAATGAGACTAAAGTTGAAAGTAAAAAACTATTAAAGGTAAATAGTAAAATATGTAAAAATATTGAGTTCAAATAAAAAAATCAAAGTTAAAAAACTAAAAATTAAAAACCAGATACCACTCAATAAAACAAATATTATAACTCATAAATAATGAACACCAACCTGTTAATTATATTATGTATATCTACACTATATATATAACATTTAGGAGGGGTACTTTAAGATACCCTAAAATTAAGAACACATATTTTACTCAATGCATAAAATACAATCATTTTTAAGGGTAAAATAGTAATTATATCATTATGTACGGATTACCCCCTTACAATAGTTACATAATAACACTACAATTACTAACACTTACATAAAAGTTTAACAAATTCAAACTATTTGATATTTTAAATTTGTATTAGTTTAGGAATTTAAGAAACAATTATTCAACCCTATCCATTATTTTAGGGATTTAGTAACAAAGTATTAAATGAAGTTTAAATTATAAGGTAATAATGAATAAAAAATAACTTTAAACCTTTATACTAACACTTATGTAAAATTTTAACAAAATTGAATTACTAACAAGTGAAGTTATTTTCTTTTTGTTAAATGAAGTTTAAATTATGAGTTAATAGTGAATAAAAAACATCTTTAAATCTTTATACTAACTGTTACCGTAAAATTTTAACAAGTTTGAATTACTAATAAGCGAAGTTATTTTCTTTCTACTAAATGAAGTTTAAATTATGAGATAATATTGAATAAAAAACTTTAAATATTTATATTGACTGTACACATATATAGCATTGAGTAATAAACAACTATAAACATTTATACTAACTGTACACATATACTAACTTTAAAGTTGAAAGGTACTACCATTGAGTAATCTATACTATATATAAATCATATAAAAATGGTATTTTAAAATACTATAAAATTAAGAATAGTTATTTTATTCAATGAATAATAAACAACCACATTTGAGGGTAAGATAGTATTTAGAGTAAATTACTGTTTTCGTCCCTGAGGTTTGACGAAAATCACGGGTTCAGTTCAATAGTTCATTTATTACATTGACGGTCCAATAGTTTTGAGGTTTGTTTCAATTTCACCCGAACCATTAACACCGTTAGTGTTTGTTCTGTTAAATAATGTAAAAAGACATTTTTGCCCATGAATTTAATAAAAACCCATTCCCATCCCCACTCAACCCATATCCCCCTCTATCTTTCTCTCTTTCTTCTCTCTTTTCTCTCTCACACACACAAACAAAATCCGGCACCCCTAGACCACCGTCACCTCAGGTGACCACATCCACCACCATCGTGCACCGTCACCACCTATAACCCTCCGGCCACCACCAACTACCCTCTCCATTGAAACCCGCCAGCGGCCCCACCACCACCACCACTGAAACCCGCCGGTACCCCACCACCACCACTGAAACCCGCCGACCTGCCGACGACACCACTACCACTAAAACCCGGTAGCTACCACTTTTTCTTCTCCCTCAACCCCATCTTCATCTTGTTATTCTCTCTCCTCTTTGAACTCTTTAGTAGATTGAAAATACACAAGTGATGATATGAATGATGATTGCATGATTGGTTTTTGTCACTAAACACTTTGTTTTTCTCTTAAACTCACTTGAAACACACTCGATTTAGATGATGCAGAGTTCCTTCTAAGAGTTGATAATAATATATTAAGTAACTAATGCAGAACCGGTGAAGGGCATGCACTTACAACACAACAACACAATTTGGAGAGTTCCTTAGAACACTTAACAGATCAAATAGGGAACTGGTAACTTATGTGAAAAATGCTAATAACACAAGTAAAATGTGAGACAAAACATGATAGCTAACAACACAAGTATTTGGTTTTCAAGAATGTTGTATATTGCTTCTCAAGTTCTTTTACAAATGTTACAAAGCATAGATAGAAAGTTACAAGTACTTGAGATACTATATACTACATTCTACAGCCGACCATATTTTAAAGGCCAGCTAGATACATAAGACTAGACAACAACAAAATCAAATGTAAAGTCAAAAGCCTGATTGCCTTTTGACTAGTGACTATGACATGCCATAGCTCACATCCTAATATATTACAAAAAGGATAAAAATACATAAAGTAGAAAGCTCAAACTCAAGACCTCAATGTACAATTACCAAAAGCATGGACCTTTTCACCAACTCATGTAAGTTGGTGACTGAACAGAGTTGCAGCGTAAAGGTGGTCTAGCTTTATGATAAAGTACATCAGATAAAAACATGTATCTAAAAGTCTTCAGAAGAAATCTGTCTTCACTCTTTGGCTTCGGAAGACTTTGTCTTTGAATCTTCGGAAGACTTCACTTTTGGCTTTAGAAGATGTTGGTCTTGGCTTCGGAATATTTTACACTTAGAATATTTTATAGTGCAAGGTGTAAAACTTCCAAAACATGTCTACTTCTGTTCTTCAGTGTATGCATGCAGAGAGACTTTGGATGTTTTGGTTGCATCAGACTTATAGGAATCCTTACAACTAAGAACACAAAGATATAATTTTCAAGGTACATGTATATATTATTTCTCAACTCAAAGTATTACAAGACTCTTACAAGCATGTTACCAGAGTTACAATGAGAAACTATATATACTAGATCCTACAACTGGATATACTTTGATACCAGCTGGAAACCTATGACTAAAGCAGATACTACAATGCTAAAGTTAAGGTATCTTAGATAAAGTATATCTAAGATAAGGTAGTCATGATGTAACACCCGGAAATTTATTATTTTGAAGCCGGTGAAGAAAGAAAAGAAATAAAGTCCAAAGTCGAGGGACCAAACTCGCCAACGAAGAAAAATCGGGAAATGTGGTGATATGTGTAGGGAGAGGGCAGCCCACTCTCCCCACACTTCACACATTTCAGCCACCAAAGAAGAGAGAAGAGAGAAAGAAGAGAAAAAGGGAAAAAAGGGTTGATTCGGGTGATTCGGGTGTCCAAATCCGTCGAGTGGCAAGCCAAATCGAAGCTCTTGTCTTTGTGCTCGATTGTGTGAGTTCTAGGACCCCACTTTTACTTGTTTTCAACTGATTTTGGGGCTGGAAGATGTCAAAAACCCGTTTTTATGTGTGTGTGTGTTTGACCCATTTGGGTGTGATGTGTATGATGCGTTTAGAGTATGATTTCGGGCTTGTGTGTGCTTGTATGGTGTTAAGGTATGCATTCCTAAGGTCCAGGAGGGTTGATTTAGGCTTAGAATGGGTTTGGATGAGCTTGGAGGCCGAAAATGGCAGATTGGGTTCGGGATGAACTCCATTCTGCATCAGCTAGGGCTAGGCGACCGAATGAAGGCCATACGGCCGAATGAGGGCGATTGAAGGTCATTCGCACGATTGGGGTTCAGTCGCACGACTGGGAGTCCAGTCGCATGAGGGATGTGCGACTGAGGGTTCAGTCGCATAGATGCTTAGTCGCATGAGTCCATACGCATGAGGTTAGTCGCATAGGTGCCCATTCGCAGTAATCCCATTCGCACAAGGTCCATACGCACGATTGGATGTTCATTCGCATAGATGACCATCCGCATGGGTCCAGTCGCATGATGTTCAGTCGCATGGAGGCCATGCGACTGAAGGGTGTCCATACGCCCGAATAGGGCTGTTGCACTCGAATGAATGTGTAGTTTGACTTCTGGCCTTCGGGGAAAGGTGCAGATGTAAGTTTGGACGTAAGGTAACCCGTAAGAACATGTAAGAGGATAGTTATGGCCTTAGAGTGCATGTAGGGCATGATGATGATGATGTTGCATATTTATGCATATTATGAATGTATGATGTTGCCCGTATGATGATGATGAATGTGTATGATATGATCCTTATTATGATGAATGATTATCTTTCCTATGGTTTTACGTATTATGACAAATGAAATAAAGTATTATGTAACGTGAAGTGGAAAGAAATGACACGTCTTGCATGCATCGGATAACGGGTCCTTCTTTGTGATTGACCATTATGTGGAACCTCTACCGCTTACCCTTAGTACTGTGGCATACGTTTAGCTGTTCATTTATTGACTTCGGCCCAGTGGCTATGACCGTCGGTTATCATTAGTACTGTGGCATACGTTTAGCTGTTCATTTATTGACTTCGGCCCAGTAGCTAAGACTGATCGGTTAACCCCAGTACCGTGGCATACGTTTAGCTGTTCATTTATTGACTTCGGCCCGGTAGCTGTGACTAATTGGGGTGTAGCATATGGTAATGGTATGGATGATGTCCGTTGCGCAAGTAAGTAAAAAGGAACGAATGAACGAATGAATGAATGAAGAAGATAATAACGATATTATCTATGCGTACGTATGATGTGTGATCACGTTAAAGTAACGAATGGTTTTATATGAAAGTAAAGTATGTTTTTATTATTAAAACTAGAACTCACTCAGCAACGCTGACTTTTATTGCATTTTCCAGTTGGCAGGTAAATGATTGCTGAGGATGGCACGGCGAAGCTACTCAGCTCTTTTGGGATGGCATCCAATTATATAGCTTTTGTGATGTAATGCAAACATGAATTTTGTAACCGGATAATGATGTATTATTTGGCAAAAGTATTTATAATGAAATGTGATGTCATTTTTGAATGTTTCCGCTGCAATGTTTTCCTAAAGTAACTGAAGTTACATGTTTTATGAGCGATGAATGACCAACTGTAGGCGTCCCGGGAACGGGGCCTTACAAGTTGGTATCAGAGCCAAAGTTTAAGTGAAATGGGTAAATTTTCAAAATAAACCTTAACTTAAACTGAAAATGGGACGAAAGGGGAATGGGATGCCAAATTGAGTAGCTGCGTGCCATCAGGTATTTTCTTAAAGTTAACTGGTTTATTTGCGCATGGTATATGTTATGTGTTGTATGTAGATTTGAATACTGATGTAGTCAGGACAGGTAATACTTGGGGTATGAAGAGTAAAGTAAGTGGCTAATCACAACTGGCCACTGTAATTAGGGACTTACTATACTTGACATAAACTGAGTTGTTTCCTTGAATGACCGTGTTGGTGTTTGAATCTTTCAGTGTGTTAGAGAATGGCTGGTGGTAGATCTTCTAGAGCTTCTAGGGGTGGAGGCCGTGATGGCCCTGTTGCTGAACCACGCCCTAAAAGAGGAAGGCCTAGAGCTGAGAAAGAGGTTCCTGCAGAACCTGAGACTCCTCATCCAGAAGCTGGGGATGAGAGTGCGAATTTGAGGGCCTCAGTAAAGGAGGTGGTTGTTGAGGAAGTACATCAGGTCATGCAGACGATCTTACCGTCTGTGGTGACCGAAGTCATCAAGGCTGTGAAGGAAGGGGAAAGGAAGGAGAGAAACCGGGCCTCGGGGGAGCAACCGGAGCCTGAAACGATTTTCTCCGATAATGAGGAGGAAGAGGAAGAGGAGCCTGTGCGGGAGGTGGCACGAGGCTGCAACTACGGGGTGTTTATGAGATGCAAGCCCCCTACTTTTGACGGTAATGGCAATGCCGCTGCTGCTCACCGATGGGTGAGAGAGATGGAGGCTGTTCTCGACATAAGCGAGTGCCGAGAAGATCAGAAGGTAAAGTTTGCCACCCACTCCTTCGTGGACTCGGCACTATGCTGGTGGGACAACATTGTCCAAGCAGAGGGTAATCGGGCGATCGGGCGAATGAGGTGGCCCGAACTGAAGAAGATGGTAATTGAGGAGTTCTGTCCTCACAGGGAAATGGATAAGATTGAGAGGGAGTTCCTGCAGCTGGAGGCGGGATCCATGACACACCAGCAATACACTACCAAGTTCAACGAGATGGCACGGTTGGTGCCGGATCAGGTGACGCCTCTTTCTCGGAAGATCAAGAGGTACATTCAGGGTTTACCGGTGGATGTCCGCCGGCATATGATAGCCGCCCGGCCAAGTATGTTTAGGTCGGCGGTTGATTTGGCCGGAAGACTCTATGATGAGAGGGGAGTGGTGGTGGTTGAAGCGAATAGGAAGGGTGGTGGTGATCGAAGCTGGAACGGGAAGAGGTTTGGTCGGGGTGAGGCCTCGACGAGTAACAAAAAGGCACGGGTGGATGACCGCCGCGTGGCCACACCGGGAGCAGGGTCGAGGAGGTGTGGAAAGTGTGGAAAGGAGCATGCGGGAGAATGCAGGCTGGGTTTGAACGTGTGCTTCAAGTGTGGGAAAACTGGGCATATGGCGAAGGATTGCCTGACGGGCAAATGTTTTAACTGTGGGGAAATAGGTCATATGAGCAGGGATTGCAAGAAGCCGAGGGCTGAGAGTTCAGGGGCGAAGAGGACGGGAGGTGATGGACCGAGGGCGAGCGCCAGGGCATTCACCATGACACAGGAGGAAGCTAGAACGGACCCTGACGTCGTGTCCGGTACGTTTCTGGTGAACCAAACTTTAGCTTCTGTGTATTTGATTCTGGTGCAAGTAAAAGTTTTATTTCTGCTGCTTTTTGTGCTAAGCTGCCTGTTAGTAGTAGATGTGTTGACGCGCCCTTCGATGTAGAAACTGCCATAGGTAAGTCTACCAGGATTTCTGAGATGATAGAGAATTGTGATGTGGAGCTCGAGGGTCATAAGTTTCCTGTTAGACCGTTTGTGATGACCTTAGGTGGTTTTGATTTGGTTCTTGGGATGGATTGGTTAGCGGACTTCGAGGCGAACATTGTGTGTCGCAAGAAGATGATTCAGTTGTCGGCGCCTGACGGTAGTTCAGTGACAGTGTATGGTGATCGGGTTACTACGATTCCGAAAGTGATCTCGATGGCGGTGGCGGGAAAGTGTATGAGGCGTGGATGTAGTGCCTACTTGGCCTATGTAAAGGATGTGGATACGCCAACACCACAACTAGCCGATGTACCGGTTGTGTGTGACTTTCCAGATGTGTTTCCAGAAGACTTATCAGGAGTGCCACCTGACAGAGAGATCGAGTTTCAGATTGATCTGATACCGGATGCCCAACCTGTCGCCAAGGCACCGTATCGGTTGGCTTCGACCGAGATGAAAGAATTGATGGAGCAGTTGCAAGAGCTGCTTGATAAGGGGTTCATTAGACCGAGTATCTCTCCTTGGGGTGCTCCGGTCCTGTTTGTAAAGAAGAAGGACGGTAGTATGAGGATGTGCATCGACTACCGCGAGCTGAACAAGTTGACAGTGAAGAACCGATACCCCTTACCGAGGATAGATGATTTGTTCGATCAGCTTCAGGGTGCCAGTTGGTTTTCAAGAATAGATCTTCGATCTGGTTACCATCAGTTGAAGGTGAAGGAGCAGGATATTCCTAAAACAGCTTTCCGAACGCGCTATGGTCACTACGAGTTTCTTGTCATGTCCTTTGGCTTGACCAACGCGCCAGCTGCTTTTATGGATTTGATGAACCGTGTGTGTCGGCCTATGTTGGATAAATCAGTGATTGTGTTTATTGATGATATCCTGATTTATTCGAGGAGCGAAGCAGAGCATGCTGATCACATTCGGGAGGTTCTAGAGACGCTGAGGAGGGAGAAGTTGTATGCGAAATTCTCCAAGTGCGCGTTCTGGTTGCGCGAAGTTCAGTTCTTGGGTCACGTGGTGAATCCCGATGGGATTATGGTGGACCCGGCAAAAGTGGAGGCGGTTATGCAATGGAAGTCGCCAAAGACGCCATCCGAGATTCGTAGCTTCTTGGGTTTGGCGGGTTACTATAGAAGGTTCATCCAAGACTTCTCCAAGATTGCTTCTCCACTAACCAAGTTGACCCGAAAAGATGTGAAGTTTATATGGGGTCAAGCTCAAGAGAAGGCGTTTGAAGAATTGAAGGCGAGATTGACTCAAGCTCCTGTTCTGTCATTACCCGATGGAAGTGAAGACTTGGTGGTTTATTCCGATGCTTCTTACTCGGGGTTGGGGTGTGTGTTAATGCAGAGAGGAAAGGTTATAGCCTATGCATCCCGACAGTTGAAGGTTCATGAGGTCAATTATCCTACTCATGACTTGGAGCTGGCAGCCGTGGTCTTTGCTTTAAAGATTTGGAGGCACTACCTATACGGGACGAAGTGCACCATATTCACTGACCATAAGAGTCTGAAGTACTTCTTTGAGCAGAAGGATTTGAACATGAGGCAGAGGCGGTGGTTGGAACTTATAAAGGATTATGATTGTGAGATCCACTACCATCCGGGCAAGGCCAACGTGGTGGCTGATGCCCTTAGCCGAAAGGAGAGGCCCGAGCCGATGCGGGTGAAAGCCTATCAGTTGATCATGACCTCTGATGTAATGAAGCAGGTTAAAGAGTTTCAAGATGAGGCACTGAAAGAAGATCATCTTAACTCTGAAAGGATGAGAGGTCTGGTTGGAGAATTGGGTGAAAACACGCTCGGTGTTAGAACTCGATTTGATCGTGTGTGGATTCCTCGTTTTGGGGATCTACGGGGGAAGATAATGGATGAAGCTCACAAGACTCGGTACTCCATTCATCCTGGTGCCACGAAGATGTACCATGATATGAAGAAAGATTATTGGTGGCCGGGTATGAAGCGCGATGTGGTGGAGTATGTGAGTAAGTGCCTACTTGCTTACAGGTGAAGGCCGAGCATCAAAAGCCGTATGGGAAGATACAACCTTTGGATATACCGGAATGGAAGTGGGAGCACATCACCATGGATTTCATTACCAAGCTGCCGCGTACCCCGAAAGGGTATGATGCCATATGGGTGATAGTTGATCGTTTGACGAAGAGTGCTCACTTCCTACCGATCCGCGAGACATATTCATCTGAGAGGTTGGCTGATCTGTTCATCAAGGAGATTGTGACTCGTCATGGTGTGCCGGTGTCTATCGTGTCGGATCGCGACACCCGGTTTACATCTAAATTCTGGAAGAAGTTCCACGACGCTATGGGGACGAGGTTACACATCAGCACGGCTTATCATCCCCAGACTGATGGTCAGTCAGAAGGGACCATTCAGACACTGGAAGACATGCTTCGGGCATGTGTGATTGATTTTGGTGGAAGTTGGGATGACCACCTACCGTTAGCTGAATTCTCATACAACAACAGTTATCACGCCAGCATTGGCATGCCTCCATATGAGATGCTATACGGAAGGAGATGCAGAACACCCGTTTGTTGGGGTGATATCGGTCAGAAGGAATTGGGGAGCGTCGAGGTAATCGAGGCTACGACTGAGAAGCTTGAGAAGATCAAAGCCTTCATGAAGGCAGCCAAAGACAGACAGAAGTCGTATGCCGATAAACGACGCAGACCGATTGAGTTCCAGGTGGGTGACCGGGTTATGTTGAAGGTCTCACCTTGGAAGGGTATCATTCGCTTCCGAAAGCGGGGCAAGTTGAGCCCAAGATACATAGGCCCTTTCCGAATCATTGCTCGAGTAGGAGAGGTGGCCTATAGACTGGAGTTACCAGATGAGTTAAGTGGAATTCACCCGACATTCCATGTATCTCATCTAAGGAAGTGCTTAGCAGATGAAGATATGATTGTCCCATTGGAAGATATCGAAGTAGATGAACGACTCAATTATGTGGAGCAACCAGTGGCAATCATCGATCGAAAGGAGAAAAGGCTAAGGAATAAAGTGGTTCCTCTTGTGCGTGTACAGTGGAAGCACAGGAAGGGATCCGAGTCAACGTGGGAGACTGAGGAAGAAATGAGACAACATTATCCACGTTTGTTCGAGGAATGACAGGTTTCGGGGACGAAACCTATTTAAGGGGGGTGGACTTGTAACACCCGGAAATTTATTATTTTGAAGCCGGTGAAGAAAGAAAAGAAATAAAGTCCAAAGTCGAGGGACCAAACTCGCCAACGAAGAAAATCGGGAAATGTGGTAATATGTGTAGGGAGAGGGCAGCCCACTCTCCCCACACTTCACACATTTCAGCCACCAAAGAAGAGAGAAGAGAGAAAGAAGAGAAAAAGGGAAAAAAGGGTTGATTCGGGTGATTCGGGTGTCCAAATCCGTCGAGTGGCAAGCCAAATCGAAGCTCTTGTCTTTGTGCTCGATTGTGTGAGTTCTAGGACCCCACTTTTACTTGTTTTCAACTGATTTTGGGGCTGGAAGATGTCAAAAACCCGTTTTTATGTGTGTGTGTGTTTGACCCATTTGGGTGTGATGTGTATGATGCGTTTAGAGTATGATTTCGGGCTTGTGTGTGCTTGTATGGTGTTAAGGTATGCATTCCTAAGGTCCAGGAGGGTTGATTTAGGCTTAGAATGGGTTTGGATGAGCTTGGAGGCCGAAAATGGCAGATTGGGTTCGGGATGAACTCCATTCTGCATCAGCTAGGGCTAGGCGACCGAATGAAGGCCATACGGCCGAATGAGGGCGATTGAAGGTCATTCGCACGATTGGGGTTCAGTCGCACGACTGGGAGTCCAGTCGCATGAGGGATGTGCGACTGAGGGTTCAGTCGCATAGATGCTTAGTCGCATGAGTCCATACGCATGAGGTTAGTCGCATAGGTGCCCATTCGCAGTAATCCCATTCGCACAAGGTCCATACGCACGATTGGATGTTCATTCGCATAGATGACCATCCGCATGGGTCCAGTCGCATGATGTTCAGTCGCATGGAGGCCATGCGACTGAAGGGTGTCCATACGCCCGAATAGGGCTGTTGCACTCGAATGAATGTGTAGTTTGACTTCTGGCCTTCGGGGAAAGGTGCAGATGTAAGTTTGGACGTAAGGTAACCCGTAAGAACATGTAAGAGGATAGTTATGGCCTTAGAGTGCATGTAGGGCATGATGATGATGATGTTGCATATTTATGCATATTATGAATGTATGATGTTGCCCGGTATGATGATGATGAATGTGTATGATATGATCCTTATTATGATGAATGATTATCTTTCCTATGGTTTTACGTATTATGACAAATGAAATAAAGTATTATGTAACGTGAAGTGGAAAGAAATGACACGTCTTGCATGCATCGGATAACGGGTCCTTCTTTGTGATTGACTATTATGTGGAACCTCTACCGCTTACCCTTAGTACTGTGGCATACGTTTAGCTGTTCATTTATTGACTTCGGCCCAGTGGCTATGACCGTCGCTTATCATTAGTACTGTGGCATACGTTTAGCTGTTCATTTATTGACTTCGGCCCAGTAGCTAAGACTGATCGGTTAACCCCAGTACCGTGGCATACGTTTAGCTGTTCATTTATTGACTTCGGCCCGGTAGCTGTGACTAATTGGGGTGTAGCATATGGTAATGGTATGGATGATGTCCGTTGCGCAAGTAAGTAAAAAGGAACGAATGAACGAATGAATGAATGAAGAAGATAATAACGATATTATCTATGCGTACGTATGATGTGTGATCACGTTAAAGTAACGAATGGTTTTATATGAAAGTAAAGTATGTTTTTATTATTAAAACTAGAACTCACTCAGCAACGCTGACTTTTATTGCATTTTCCAGTTGGCAGGTAAATGATTGCTGAGGATGGCACGGCGAAGCTACTCAGCTCTTTTGGGATGGCATCCAATTATATAGCTTTTGTGATGTAATGCAAACATGAATTTTGTAACCGGATAATGATGTATTATTTGGCAAAAGTATTTATAATGAAATGTGATGTCATTTTTGAATGTTTCCGCTGCAATGTTTTCCTAAAGTAACTGAAGTTACATGTTTTATGAGCGATGAATGACCAACTGTAGGCGTCCCGGGAACGGGGCCTTACACATGACATGTCCATGACTTACTTTTTGTCACCAACTAAAGTTGGTAACTGTACTAACTGATAAAGGTGAACAGTGGAATAAAGTATGGTCAACTACATGGGTGTTTGAAAGCACCATGCAGTATCTCAAAGACTTACAACGGAGTGTCAGAAGGGCCATACTTATGTCTACTGTTCATAGTAGTGTCTTTCGAAGGTTAATTGGCTTCGGAAGAACTTGTTCTTCCGAAGCCACTTATACTTCGAAAGATGCTACTTCTTCCGAGGCTTGAAGACTTCTTCAGATCTTCATACATCGGAAGTTGTTGTCTTGATTTCTTCTAAGTCTTGAACTTCGGAAGAGAGAAGACTTTGTCTTCGGAAGCTGGAGTCTTCCTTCGGAAGATCCTTCAGACATGATCTTCGGAAGTTCTGTCTTTGCCTTCGGAAGAACTCCATTTGTCTTCAGAAGTTCTGTACTTAGCTTCGGAAGACCTTTACTAGTTGTACAAAAAATGTGTAAGTGTTTTGGTTTTGGTTGCACCAACCTTTCTAGATCCAACAATGATGATGGTTATGGTAGTGGGTTGATGTTTCTTAGATCTAGTTTGATTGAAAGCCCTAAATCAGCGGTGTAACACCCGGCCTCTCATACCACTAATATTGTCCGCTTCACCCATGAGGAGCTCACGGATTTGCTTTTGGTTGCCCAGGTGAAAACTTCCCAGGGAGGTCACCCATCCCTAGATTGTTCCCACCTGAGCACGCTTAACTGTGGAGTTCTCCTCTCATCCACAGCCAATACGCCCAAAATGCGTTGATGATAGTAGAGACCAGACATTCCTTATGAACCAAGAATCTATCCTGTTCACGGCCAATATGGGATATGTGCAGGGTGTCACAATCACCCCCCCTTTGGACTCATCATCCTCGATAAGCCCGAGAAGTCACCATACCCGGTGAGGTTTGTCTCACATCCCGAATGGCGCAGGAGTGGCTCTGATCCCATTCGTTCTGATAGGATCTGGTGCATTAGTGTTGGTATGATCGCAACAAAAAGCATGCTCAGGTGGGAACAACCTAGGGATGGGTGACCTCCCTGGGAAGTTTTCACCTAGGCAACCAAAAGCAAATCCGTGAGCTCCTCGGGCGCGAAGCGGACAATATTGGTGGTATGAGAGGCCGGGTGTTACAGAATGGTATCAGAGCCACTCCTATGTCGTTTGGGATGTGGGACAAACCTCATCGGGTATGGTGACTTCTCGGACTCATCGAGGACGATGAGTCCAAAGGGGGGGGTGATTGTGACACCGTACATAAATCCCACATCGGCCGCGGACAAGAGAGATTTCTGGTTCGTAAGGAATGTCTGGTCTCTAATATCATCAACGTGTTTTGGGCGTATTGGCTGTAGATGAGAGGAGAGCTCCACAGTTAAGCGTGCTCATGTGGGAGCAATTCAGGGATGGGTGATCTCCCTGGGAAGTTTTCACCCGGGTAACCAAAAGCAAATCCATGAGCTCCTTGTGGGCAAAGCGGACGATATTGTTGGTGTAAGGGGTCGGGTGTTATAGAATGGTATCAGAGCCACTCCTGTACCGTTCTGGATTTGGTACAAACATCACCCGGTATGGTGACTTCTCGGGCTCATCGAGGACGATGAGTCCAAAGGGGGGGTGATTGTGACACCCTACACATATCCCACATCGGTCGTGGACATGAGAGATTCCTGGTTCATAAGGAATGTCTGGCCTCTAATATCAACAACGCGTTTTGGGCGTATTGGCTGTGGATGAGAGGAGAACTCCACAGTTAAGCATGCTAAGGTGGGAGCAATCTATGGATGGGTGACCTCCCTGGGATGTTTTCACCCGGGCAACGAAAAGCAAATCTGTGAGCTCCTCCTGGGTAAAGCGGGTAATATTGATGGTATCAAAGGTTGGGTGTTACAAGTGGAGAGGGTGATGAAGATGAACAATTTTGATGGCGTTTTGGTGGTGGTGATGGTCGTGGTGGCGGTGGTGATGGTGGAGGTGGAGGGAGGTGGAGGGTGATGGTGGAGGTGGAGGGTGGTGGTGGTGGGTGGATGGTAGACTGTAGAGAAATGAGGATGATGATGGCAACCTCTTATTTTTATTTTTATTTAATTAGAAAGGTAATATTGTAAATTCCTATTAAATTAACGGAACATTGTTAACGGTGTTAACACCTTGGGTGAAATGGAAACAAATCTTAAAACTATTGGACCGTCAATGTAATAATTGAACTATTGGACTGAACCCGTGATTTTCATCAAACTTCAGGGACGAACACAGTAATTTACTCTAGTATTTATAATATTATTTACATATTACCCCTTACAATTAGTTACATAATAATCTTACACTTACTAACAGTTACATAAAATTTTATATTATCTACCCACAAACAAAAAAAACTTAAGTTGTTTAAGATTTCAGATAAATCTATCACGTTTAAAAACTGTTTAAGACTAAAATTGTAACCTGTGTTTTTTTAAATGTTTTAGTGTAAACTTGTTTCTAAACCGATCTGTATTATGTGTGGTATAATAAGTTAATGCGTAAATATACAAGTTGTTATGCAAAACACATTTGTTTGGTGTTTTAAATTTTAGTTTAGAAAAAACATAATAGACTTTATAGAAATACTACAAGAATAAATAAATATTAAAAACACGTGCTGGATGTAAAATACTGTCTCGTCAAATTGCGCGGGCACCCTTCTAGTATTAAGGGATGCGATTGTATTAAAAAAAGAAATGAATATTTGTAACTAGAAAATAAAAAACTTTTTTTTACTTTCACTTATTCTTTAGTTACTCAGCTAGAATAAATTATTCAATAATTATTGGTGACTTATCTATACAAAAATCCATATTCTAACATATTAGATCCAAATTGATTTATTATATAATATATCAAGAACAGTTGATCCATTGTATATTTTAGTTGACACAAATTGCCATATAAACATTTTATTTTATTCAAATTAAATCATTTTTCAATAGATAAGTTAGGATTGGCGAATTGATTTTAGTGCCAACCATGGTAGTAAGCTGACTAAGAGCAATTTTCTACGATTTGTGTATCTAGAGGTGCATAGATCGATTTAGGTAAAAGTAAATAATGTATGAATGGCTAGTATGAGTCTCCACTTCTTGTTTATAGTGTAGACGAATATGCTATGTACTATATGTCGCCCACTAATTAAAGTATTTTTAGCCATTACCTTATAAAATGATATGATGTGAACTTGTAATATGTATAACTTTTTCCAGATACGTTTTAGATCCGTTATTTATCACAACCCAAAACTCGGGCCTGTGACTTATTCACTATAACTCAAAAACCATACTATAAGCCTATAAACCATAGTTCAAAACACAAACCATTTATGGTAGCTTGTAATGAAACTAAATCTACAACATGAGTTGGAGCACCTAAAAGCTGATAACATCATTAAGGAATTGAACTCAAGTTAATGCTCAAATTAAGCAAGGAAAGAGTATATGACACCATGATATCTCTAGTCAATTAGAAGATGCAAAAGAGAACTTCCATAAGCCTACTTGTGATGAAATGAAAAGCTACGTTGTAAGGTTGGAGCGTTTTGGATCTCTGCTTAAGAATACCTAACTATCATCATGATACTTTCCTAAGTTGTTTAACCAATATGTAATGAAGTACAATATGAATGGTTTTGAGAAGCATGTTTCCTTGGTATGCTAAGGGTTGTCGAGAAAAGCATTCCTTCTGATGCGCAATCGGTCCTCATGATTAAGGAGGTCAAATAAAGAAGCCAAATATCCAAGCCAAGGGAAAAAGCAAGGCAAAGAAGCCGTGGGTTACTGTAAGGGGAAGGGTGCTCGTTGTAAGGTTCAAGAATGTAAGGCCCCGTTTCCGGAACACTTACAGTTGGACATTCATCGCACATAATACTTAAAAACACATTATTATTTATTAAAAACATTGCAGCGGAATAATTTAACAAAAACCGTTTCATGCATTAATAATCACTTTTGCAAAATAATACATCGTTGTTTAAGTTACAAAATATCGTTGTTGCATTACAACACAAAAATATCATTTCTGCGTAAAACGAATGCCAGTCTTTATTCGCCAAGTAGCTTCACCCTCGTGTCATCCTCAGCAACATTTATCTGCCAACTGAAAATGCATAAAAGTCAGTGTTGTTGAGTGAGTTCTATTTTTATAAAAATATATATTACCTTTCATTTATTAAAACATTTTCTTTACTTTCGCACGTGATCATACATCGTACATACACATAGATAATATTTATTATCTTCGTCATCATTCGTTTTCGTACGCATCGCACGTTTCGTACATTCATCGTTATCTTTCACTTCTATCTAGATCCTGTCATATGCTAAACCCCCCTCTTGGGCACAAAGCCATCTCATCTAGGGTTAAGCGACAAGGATCCCATATCGCACGTATGGAGCAGTCACCAAGACTGACTCCCCATGTGTGTGAACCCTCATGGGTTAGCCAAGATCGCACGCTATAAAACACACAATTGAGCTAACAACTCTCATGGAGTTATGAACCTACTTACATTTTGCTTGCAAGACTTTCATTCGTTCATTCATTATGTTCCACTTTCATTATCTTAAATCTTTCGCTTCGTTAAGATAATACTTTACGTTCATTAGCATAAACACACCACGTAAAGCCACGTAATAATAATACGTAATAAGGAACATAAAGAAACATGCCACAAACGTACATAACATCATCAAACATCAACACCAAAAACATCCCAAGTCATAGCCTAAAATTTCTTCTTTCCAAAATTTTAGAATATTTTCTAAGTCTTTTAGGCGCTTGGAAACTATGCAGGCGCATGAGCCTATGCAGGCGCATGAGCACTATGCAGGCGCATGAACACTTAGGCGCATGGGCAATTCAGGGCATGGGTATTATTTGGGTGCATGAGCCTTACTTAGGTGCATGGGGAAAGTGGGCGCATGGCTAACACTTGGGCGTTTGGGCACTATTATGGCGCATGAACATTCTGTTTTCTAACTAACATCATTTTCAAACCCCAAATCCAACTCTAACTTGTCTTTCGCCTAGTTTCTAGCATACTAAGCATTATAACAAGCATAAACATGAATCACAGCTAAAATCATTCCCGAACATACACCCACCCAACAAGGCATACGCATATACATAGGGGTACATACCCAACAATTATAAAACGTATTAACATGCATTTCCAACCTCAAAACAAGTTAAAACATTTAAAACCGGGGATCTAGAACTCACCTTATGAAATTCCGTGCAAAACTCCTCCAAACCCGAGAGCTCTATGAATTCAAACACCTAAAACCCAACAAAAACACACAACCGAACACACAAAACATATAAGCACATACCCGAGTCTGAAAATTAGCCAAGAACAACCCAAAACATCAAAAACTAACCTTAAAATCAAATTCTTCTTCTTCTTCTCTCTAAAACCCGAGAGAAAATATGCTTTCTCTCTCTAAATGCCGATGAAGATGATAGCATAGGGAGTGTGGGCGGTCATGCCCATATTTTTTAAACATATTAATATAAAAGTTGGCCTCTTTGACAACTTTTACCCCCTTAACTTGGGTTATTTTACATTTCTTTCTTTTTATTCACTTTTTGTCTTCTTTTCTTTTCCTTTAAAATTTTCGGATGTTACAGAGAAATAACCTAAGGCAACAACAAACACGCTACCAAAGAATAAGGCTCCCAAGAACCATGCTACTTCCACTATAGGGAGCATAATCATTGGAATATGGACTGCACAAGTTTCTAGATATGACCCCTTAGCATAATGAACGGGTCGACATACGAGTATAAGGTTTAGAAACATAAATGTAACGATTTAAACATGGAAACTTCCTAAGAAATTAGATTTTAAGAACCATAACGGACCGCTATACAAGGCACAACGGTCCGCCATATGATGGGGTTCAAAACAAGGAATTGGATTTCATAGCGGAGCGCTAAGGTTAAGGGGTAACGGTCCGCCATGGTAGTCGCGGACCACCACAGTCTGGCTTAATCGTCCATGAGAAATATTCCATTTGAAGATGTGAATCTTCCATTTGAAATATGTGATATTTCCTTTTTAAGGTGGTAGCGGACCACCAATGAGGCTTAACGGATCACCAAGGAGCATGATCGGGCAAAAATTGTATCAAAGCCCCAAATATGATTTTTCACCATTTCACAATAATCACTCTCGGTCTACTCTTTCTCAACCCAATCGCGACTCTCTTTCTATAGTTTCAAGGTGCTCCGGTGTTCGTGTGAATGTTTGGAGCTTGTAGATATGTCCATTGACGTTATATTGGCTTAGAACAGATGTAGGAAGGGTCAGTTTGCTTAGGTAAGCCTCAAAATCTTGAAAATACAAATTATTACTCATTTTGAATGAGAACGTGACATTTGAAACTCCATTGTAGTGTTGGATCGCTCGATGGTGTATGTGTAGGCGTCAAGGAACGATCATGAGCTCAGATATGTGTGGTAAAGCTCTAAAACCTTCACAATATGCATTATCATAAACTGGTGGATAATAATAGGATGCATACGATTATTATTGTCTAGAAATGAACACGTTTTGATAAATGAAATTATCACGGGACAAGCTTTGGTATAAGCAAGAAATGGGTAATAAATGCTAGTGTCTTAACCTTATGGTTGACATGGAGAATAAACATGTAAAAGATCTTGGGTAATGATAAGATAAGTCCATCTAGGCTCTATGTTGGGCATATACGTGAACATAGTTCATCATGAGCGATGATGGGAAAAAATGTATTAACTAAACTCGCGGTTTAGGTTTCAAAAATTGTACCGCACCGAACCGCACCGTGCACACCCCTATTACCTCCCATGATGGATATAATATTCAATAAATTTGTTAGTGACTATAACAATAATATGATATACAAGGTGCACTATAGAATGTATCACAATCAAGCCTGGCCTGGACTTACCCGCCCAAGTGATAAAATATCCCTTAACCCGTTACTACTAGATTGTTAGGTTTAAATGTGCCCTCATAAGCACGGTTAAATGGCACTAGTTTGTGACACAATGATTACTAAATCTCAATGGGGGGTTTCCCTGCATAAAGGGCTCACTGTGTGCCCGGGGGGGGGGGGGGTTCCCTAAATAGTACTATCAACAAATCACGCGTCTCCAAATGGAGTTAATGAGTGTGCTCCATTCGGGGACAAGAGCAGGTAGTATTTTACCATAAGCCCAACCTTCATGTTTTATATTTGTCTTACTTGGCTTGGTGTGTTGTGTTACACATGTGTAATCTTATTTTAGGTCCTTGAGCTTTGAGTTAGTATCTTTAGTTTTGCTTAAGGTTAGGTCCCCATCTTATAAGTTCTGGTAATTATAGGTGTGATATGGTTCCAAAACAGTAAGGTTTCAACAGTAGGCAAGATTGATCCTTCAACTTTGCAAGATTGACATTTTTAACCCTGAAGTTTGAAATTTTGTACTATAATTACTTATGATGACTTATATGGTTTTAAGTGGATTAAGCTACTATAATAAGTTAGTTTCTATGTCATATTATCTTTCTTAACGGTTTTAAGAGCTTGTTTTCGATTTAAGTGTTTTATGGAGATATATTTAAAGATTTTCTTACTTGAGGTCGTTAAGTGGTCCAAATGGTGATTATGTGTTAATTATAACTTATTTAAATAATAATTGGTCTCTGGAGTGTTAGTGATATGGCTATAGGATTTATGGGTTAAATATACATACATACAACTAAATTGTATCTATATATGTACAAAAATATATTTTTTACGTATAAAGTCATGTTTGAAGATAAAATATGATTATAATTACGTATAAATAGTTATTTTAAATAAAACAAAAATGTATTTTTTTAACTTTTGTTTTATAAAACAATTATGGTTTTTAAATATTTTATTTTAAGAAAAATGGATTTTCTTTAAAAACGCTCATTCTATTCTGTATTTAATAAAACTTTTGTTTTTCAAAATTGTGTTTTAATTAAGAAAATAGTTTTTTATTTATTAAATTATACATTTTTAATTTGAAAAATGGTATGAGTAATTTTATTAGTATTCAATAATAATACTAGAGAGAAATAAGAAAATTAGTTTGATGAGACTTACAAGTATTTCACGTATTATCCTAATTTTTCTTAATTATAGATAGATAGATAGACAGACAGATGGATAGATAGTCTAGAAACTCATTTAATAAATAGATTATAGTTAGTAATTAACACGAAAAGTTACAGTATGATATTTTAATATAAGATACGATTAAAATTATATATAAGTAATAGTTCAAGAAGTAAACCAATTATACTATTGTTTTAACTCTCTTATCTAAATAGTTTTATTTTTGAACATTCATTTCAATAAAATACATTTTATATAAAAATCATGGTTATTAAAAACTATGGTTTGTAATTATTCTGGTTGTTTTAATAAGAGTGTTATTAGAAAATTTCACTTTTTTATGATTTTTTTAAAAGGATTGATTTATAATATATTTTGTTTTAAAAAGGTTTAGTGTTTTAGAAAATTTTATATTGTATAACTTTTTATACTATTTATATATTAATAAAAATATATGATTTTTAATTTCCCTAATAAAATCTATTTTAAAATGATAGTTTGATATTAGAAAATCATAATAAAAAAAGAGAAATGTAGTAATTAATAAAATTAATTTTTAATAAAAGATAGAAATTAATTTGATTGTTTAAATTACTATAAAACTCTTTTGGATGGAAAATGATGTGAAAATATTTAGAAGAATGACATGTGGCAAAAAGATGTGTTTAGAGAATGACAAGTGATAAAAAAATCTTATTTTATTAGATACAATAGATACAAGGTTGACTATCTTTATCATCATTATTATTATTATTATTATTATTATTATTATTATTATTATTATTATTATTATTATTATTATTATTATTATTATTATTATTATTATTATTATTATTATTATTATTATACTATTATTATTATTATTATTATTATTATTATTATTATTATTATTATTATTATTATTATTATTATTATTATTATTATTATTATTATTATTATTATTATTATTATTATTACTACTTGAGTTGATGGGTGCAAGAGTGTGCCATGGTTTTATAAAAATTCATACCTTCTAATTTAATAATTATTTATATGCTTTTAACACTTATGGAATCATCATTTATAATTTAATTCACATTTCTAATATATTTTTTTATAAATTACAACGTTACGTTTATTAAGTTTTGTTAGCGAGCTTAAATGGTATTAGTTGGTAGGTTATCGTTTAATTGTGTTTTGTTTCAGTGAACCGGGGTTAATGGTTTTAGAGTCTTTAATAATTTTCAGAATTCCACGTGCTTAGTTAATTAGCCAATCAGTAGATTTTCGTCTTCTAAGGTACCGGGCCCGAGGCCCATTTAGTCGATTCAGCATGCCCTATAATCAAATGATGGGCCACTGGCCCATATTGGTTATGTGGGTTGATGCCCATTAAGTTACGTGGCCCAATGGCCTAGTTAAGGTTTCAAGGGCCTAAGCCTATTTGGGTGTGAGTATCAATGTGAGCCTAAGCTGAAAGCTGTTGGGCTCAATTCATGGCTTCCTAGACGAGATTTGGTGTCAGGGTGTGGCCCAATGGGTTTCTAAAAAGGGCCCAAAAACCAGGGTTGTCATAGGTTAATATCTTTGGGCCTCTTGATGATATAAGCTAATTGAAAGGCATGATGCACTCAATTTAAATTTGATATTAATAGAATGAATCTTGATTGAGTAACATAATGGTTGAACAATATATAAGTTTGATATGAATCAATGTCTCGTGTTCAACTAGATATCTTATGTGGCGAATAATAAACCATTGCTCTTAAAGCAAGTGGCTTGAATTACTGTAACGCCCCGAATAATGTCTAAGCGAGCCAAATATTAATAATGGGCTTAGACGAGATCATTTAATGGAAATAAGATGGATATGGGTTATAGAACGAGTTAACTCTTCGGGATATGTGTTTGGCGAGTTTAAGGTCCCGGGAACGCCCGATATATATAAACGGATCAGCTTGAGTAGCTCTCATTTGTAACTCAACACTCTAGTTCTAGAGAGAGAGTAGAGAGAGAAAGTAGAGAGAGTTGAAGATTTAAGGCTCGGATAATCCCGGGATTGAAGATCAGTGTTCGTGGGCATCGAAACAACAAGAAATCACCAGGAATCCAGGTAAGAAACATCATTCAATCGTTGCTTTTGATGTAAACCCGGATTCTAGGGTTTGGGTTTTTAAAAGTGGCAAAGATTCACCCAAAACTCATGTTTTTGTGTAAGAAAACATGTAAGAAGCTTAGATAAAGCTTATTGGGTGAAAAACCAAGGTTTTGGGTGTAAAAGATTGAAGTTTTGGGTCAAAAATGGGGTGGTTCGTAATTTTCAGCCCGTTTTGCGAAACCGGAGTTCATCCGGCGAAATTAGGTATTCATCCAGCGAAACTATGGATCTTCCTGCGAAACTATAGTTTCGCAGGTAGTTTCGCAAACATGGTTTTCCAACAAAAGTTGGGCGAAACTGGCAGCGAAGATGCCAGCGAAACTGCCAGCGAAGATGCCAGCGAAACTGCTAGTGAAACTAGCAGCGAAACTGTTGGCGAATCTGGCTGAGAAATTGCTGATCTTGCAGCGAAATTAGCAGCGAATTTAGGCAGAAATTAATCCCTTTAAGTGTCAGCTTATCTGCAGGCTGTGTAGAGTGATTCTAGCCTTGTAAGCTTAGTTTTGAAGTTGGTTTCGGTATCCAGGTGAGTTCTAGATCCCCTATTTATAAGTTTTCCATGTTTTGGGGCTATTATGCATACTAAATTTACGTTTTTAAATGACCAAGATAAATAAGGGGTTTTAACAGGAAGAACGATTTTTCTATAAGTAAATATGCTATATAAATCTTTAAATATAAAAATTTTTCGCGCTGACCTGGCAGCCCGGCCCCAGCTAGGGGCTGCTGCCCCTAGGACCCCGCTGTCAGGGGCTGCCGCCCCCGAACCCCCGCTGTCCCGCGGCGGGTCGGTTATGTTTTATGATGATTTGTACTTGGTATGTTGTGTACTTGATAAATTAAGTATTATATACTAAAGTGGAAGATGATATTAATGAAAAGCGAAACTTAATGAATGTTACCCCCGGGCCCGTTTGATGATGGAAAGTCTTGCAAGCACTATGATAGACTTCACTTATGTGAGTCTAATGTATGATGATGGATCTGTATTCATGAGCGGGCTATGTGCCTTGCAGTGTGGATCAACTGTCGGGGGTTAGCTACCGTTTCATGTGTACCGACAGGGATTGGCATTTGTTGTCAATCAACATGGAGCTCTTGCTTTGTGCAATCTCATTTATGATGAAAGTGAAAGATAATGAAAGAATGAAAGATAATGAACATGCTTATTATGATGCAAGTAATGTTATGTACTATGATGTATGCATGGTCATTATATGAAGGATAAAGTTTATATTTTCTTATATTATTTAAAACTAGAACTCGCTCAGCGAAGCTGACTTTTATGCATAATAGTTGGCAGGTAAGTGCTGATGCTGAGGATGGCACACGGAGCTACTTGGGAAGCTATGGATGGCATTCAAGTTTATGAAAATCTTTATTGTAATTTAAGGACAAGTAATATGTTTTGTTTACAATTAAAAATGTATGAGTACAATGTGTTTTCAAATGTTTAAATGAATGTCTAATTATTTCCGCTGCAATGTTTTATTATTAAACTGATTTTATGCTATGATTAACCAACTGTGAGGCTTCCCGGGAACGGGGTCTTACAAGTTGGTATCAGAGCCAAAGTTTAAGAGAATTGGGTAAACTGTTTTCAAAACCTAAACTTAAACTGAAAATGGGACTGAAGGAAGGATGCCAATCCAAGTAGTTACGTGCCATCAGGTATTTTCTTTAATGTTAATCGGCATTACGTGCGCATGTTATGTGGTTTATGTGCCTTTAGTAGATTTAGATACTGATGTAGTCAGGATAAGAAATGCTTGGGGTATGAAGAGTAAAGTAAGTGGCTAATCACAACTGGCCACTGTAATTAGAGACTTACTATACTTGACATAAACTGAGCTATTACCTTGAATGACGGTGTTAGTATTTGAATCTTATAGCGGGTTAAAGGATGGTTGGAGGTAGATCTTCGAAGGTCTTGTCAGGTGAAGGTTGTGGTAGACGTGGTGCTGGACCACGTGTCACAAGAAGCATGGCTAGAGCTGCTGAAATGGCACTCGAAGAGCCCGAGACCCATCACCCGGAAGGCGGTAAAGATAGTGCTAATCTGAGGACCGCATTGAAAGAGGCTGTAGTCGAGGGAGTTCAACAGGTCATGCAGACGATTCTGCCGTCTTTGATAACTGAGGTGATTCGAGCGGTGAAGGAGACGACTGTGATTGGAGTAAACAAGAAGAGTAGAGGCGACCAGAATTGGAACGGAAAATGGGTTGAACGTGAGAGTTTCACTCCAAACAGCAAAGTTGCCATGACGGATGACCGGCATGTGGTTACGACCGGTGCGGAGACAATGAGAGTTAAGGATCAGTCAGGGAGACGAGGAAATACAAGGGAAAGAGGTGCTTGTAGAAAATGTGGAAAAGGTCATTCAGGGGAGTGTAGAGTTGGGACCGGAAAATGTTTCAAATGTGGGGGCGAGGGCCACTATGCCAGGGACTGCAAGGCGGTAAAGTGTTACCAGTGTGGCGAGATGGGACATGTGGGAAGGGGCTGCAAGAAAGGAAAAGCAGGAGGACCACGAACGGTTAGAGCTGGAAATAAGGGAAGGGGTGACGGTTCGAAGGCGAAGGCGAGGGCATTAAATATAACCCGTGAGGAAGCCAGGGCGGATCCAGAAGTAGTTTCAGGTATATTTCTGGTAGACCATGAATATGCTTCTGTGCTTTTGATTCTAGTGCTAGTAGGAGTTTTGTGTCTGTTGCCTTTTGTCGTTTGTTGCATGATAAGTGTAGAAAAAGTTAGACGAGCCTTTCTATGTAGAAACAGCCATTGGTGAATCAACTAAGGTAACTGAGATGGTTGAGGATTGCCTGATTGAGTTAGAAGATTATAAGTTCCCTGCTAGGTTGCAAGTTATGGCCTTAGGAGGTTCTGATGTGGTGTTAGGCATGGATTGGTTAGCTAGCTATGAAGCCAATATAGTATGTAGTAAGAGAATGATTCGTCTAACAGCGCCCGATAGTAGTTCTGTTACGACTCGTGGAGATAGGGTGTGCTGTGTACCGAAGGTCGTGTCGATGATCACAACCAAAAAAAAAAAAAAAAAAAAAAAGGGGTACTTGACGCATGGGTGTAGTGTCTACTTGGCATACGTGAAGGATGTGGATATGCCAACACCACAACTGTTTGATGTACTGTTTGTGTGTGGATTCCCAGAGGTGTTTCCAGAAGACTTACCAGGAGAGCCACCAGACCGTGGAATCGAGCTCCAGATTGACTCGACACCGGGTGCCCGACCTATTGCTAAGGCGACGTATCGGTCGGCTCCGACTGAGATGGAGGAATTAAGGGAGCAAACAACAGGAGTTGCTTGATAAGGGGTTCATTACCGAGTATCTCTCCTTGAGGAGCTCCTGTCTTATTTGTGAAGAAGAAAGAAGATAGTATGAGGATGTGTATCGACTACCGTGAGCTGAATAAGTTGACAGTAAAGAATCGGTACCCATTACCGAGAATTGATGACCTATTTGATCAGCTTCAGGGTGCTGGTTGGCTTTCAAGGATAGACCTTCGATCTGGCTACTATCAGCTGAAAGTGAAGGAGCTGGATATCCCTAAAACAGCTTTTCGCACACGTTATGGACACTACAAGTTTCTCGTTATGTCTTTTGGTTTGACCAACGTGCCAGCTGCTTTTATGGACTTGATGGATCGAGTGTGTCGGCCGATGTTGGATAAATCAGTGATTGTGTTTATTGATGATATCCTGATTTATTCGAAGAGCGAAGAAAAGTTATAGCCTACGTATCTTGACAGTTGAAAGTTCATGAGGTTAACTATCCTACTCATGACTTGGAGCTAGTAGATGTGGTCTTTGCATTAAGGATTTCGAGGCACTACTTATATGGGACGAAGTGTACCATATTCACTGACCACAAGACCTTGAAGTACTTCTTCGAGTAGAAGGATTTGAACATGAGGTGGAGGAGATGGTTGGAGCTCTTAAAGGATTATGATTGCAAGATCCATTACCATCCGGGCAGGGCCAACGTGGTGGTAGATGCCCTTAGCCGAAAGGAGAGACCCGAGCCTATTCGGGTGAAGGCTTACCAGTTAAATATAACCTTTGATATAATGAAGCAGGTCAAGGAGTTTCAAGATGAGACATTGCAAGAAGATCATCTTATCTCTGAAAGAATGAGAGGTCTAGTCGCGAAATTGGGTGAAAACACACTCGGTGTGAGAACTCGATTCAGACGAAAGTGGATTCCTCGTTTTGGGGATCTGTGTGGAAAGATTATGGATGATGCTCATAAGACTCGATACGCCATTCATCCTAGTGCCACAAAGATGTATCAAGACATGAAGAAAGGTTATTGGTGGTCGGGTATGAAGCGTGACGTAGTGGAGTACGTGAGTAAGTGCCTTACTTGCTTGCAAGCGAAGGCGGAGCATTAGAAGCCATACGGGAAGATCCAACCTCTGGATATATCCGAGTGGAAGTGGGAGCATATGACCATGAACTTTATTACGAAGCTACCGTGCACCACGCAAGGGGTACGATGCTATATGGGTGAAAGTAGGTAGTCTGACGAAGAGTGCTCACTTCCTATCGATCTGCGAGACGTATTCATCCGAGAGGTTGGCGGATCTATTCATCAAGGAGAGTGTGACTCGTCATGGTGTGCTGGTGTCTATTGTGTCTGATCGTGACACCTAGCTTACATCTAAGTTTTAGAAGAAGTTCCACGATGTTATGGGGACGAGGTTACATACCAGCACGGTTTATCATCCCCAGACTGATAGTCAGTCAGAAAGGACCATTCAGAACGCTAGAAGATATGCTTCGGGCATGTGTTATTGATTTTTGGGGGAAGTTGGGATGACCCTGTACTGTTAGCCGAGTTCTCATATAACAATGGCTACCATGCCAGCATTGGCATGCCTCTTTATGAGATGCTATACGGTAGGATATGTAGAACGCCCACATGTTGGGGCGGCATTGGCCATACAGAGTTAGGGAGCGTCGAGGTGGTCGAGGCTACGACTGAGAAGCTAGAAAGGATGAAAGCCTTATGAAGGCAGCTAAAGATAGGCAAAAGTCGTACGCCGATAAATGACATAGACTGATTTAGTTCCATGTGGGTGACAGAGTTATGTTGAAGGTCTCACCTTGGAAGGGAATCATTCGGTTTAGGAAGCGGGGCAAGTTAAGCCCAAGATACATAGGGCCTTTCTGAATTATTGCTCGAGTAGGAGAGGTGGCCTATAGGTTGGAATTGCCCCGTAAGTTAAGTGAAATTCATCCGACCTTTCATGTATCTCACTTAAGAAAGTGCTTAGCCGAGGAGGATATAGTGGTGCCACTGGAGGATATTGAAGTGGATGAACAACTCAATTATGTAGAGCAACCAGTGGCGATCATCGATCGCAAAGGGAAGAGGCTAAGGAATAAGGTAGTTCCCTTGGTACGTGTACAGTGGAAGCACAAGAAGGGATCAAAGTCGACTTGGGAATTTGAGGAGGAGATGAGGCAGCAGTACCCTCAACTATTCAACGACTCTCAGGTTTCGAGGACGAAACCTAAATAAGGGGGGTGGACTTGTAACGCCCCGAATAATGTCTAAGCGAGCCAAATATTAATAATGGGCTTAGACGAGATCATTTAATGGAAATAAGATGGATATGGGTTATAGAACGAGTTAACTCTTCGGGATATGTGTTTGGCGAGTTTAAGGTCCCGGGAACGCCCGATATATATAAACGGATCAGCTTGAGTAGCTCTCATTTGTAACTCAACACTCTAGTTCTAGAGAGAGAGTAGAGAGAGAAAGTAGAGAGAGTTGAAGATTTAAGGCTCGGATAATCCCGGGATTGAAGATCAGTGTTCGTGGGCATCGAAACAACAAGAAATCACCAGGAATCCAGGTAAGAAACATCATTCAATCGTTGCTTTTGATGTAAACCCGGATTCTAGGGTTTGGGTTTTTAAAAGTTGCAAAGATTCACCCAAAACTCACGTTTTTGTGTAAGAAAACATGTAAGAAGCTTAGATAAAGCTTATTGGGTGAAAAACTAAGGTTTTGGGTGTAAAAGATTGAAGTTTTGGGTCAAAAATGGGGTGGTTCGTAATTTTCAGCCCGTTTTGCGAAACTGGAGTTCATCCAGCGAAATTAGGTATTCATCCAGCGAAACTATGGATCTTCCTGCGAAACTATAGTTTCGCAGGTAGTTTCGCAAACATGGTTTTCCAACAAAAGTTGGGCGAAACTGGCAGCGAAACTGGCAGCGAAGATGCCAGCGAAACTGCTAGTGAAACTAGCAGCGAAACTGTTGGCGAATCTGGCTGAGAAATTGCTGATCTTGCAGCGAAATTAGCAGCGAATTTAGGCAGAAATTAATCCCTTGAAGTGTCAGCTTATCTGCAGGCTGTGTAGAGTGATTCTAGCCTTGTAAGCTTAGTTTTGAAGTTGGTCTCGGTATCCAGGTGAGTTCTAGATCCCCTATTTATAAGTTTTCCATGTTTTGGGGCTATTATGCATACTAAATTTACGTTTTTAAATGACCAAGATAAATAAGGGGTTTTAACAGGAAGAACGATTTTTCTATAAGTAAATGTGCTATATAAATCTTTAAATATAAAAATTTTTCGCGCTGACCTGGCAGCCCGGCCCCAGCTAGGGGCTGCTGCCCCTAGGACCCCGCTGTCAGGGGCTGCCGCCCCGAACCCCCGCTGTCCCGCGGCGGGTCGGTTATGTTTTATGATGATTTGTACTTGGTATGTTGTGTACTTGATAAATTAAGTATTATATACTAAAGTGGAAGATGATATTAATGAAAAGCGAAACTTAATGAATGTTACCCCCGGGCCCGTTTGATGATGGAAAGTCTTGCAAGCACTATGATAGACTTCACTTATGTGAGTCTAATGTATGATGATGGATCTGTATTCATGAGCGGGCTATGTGCCTTGCAGTGTGGATCAACTGTCGGGGGTTAGCTACCGTTTCATGTGTACCGACAGGGATTGGCATTTGTTGTCAATCAACATGGAGCTCTTGCTTTGTGCAATCTCATTTATGATGAAAGTGAAAGATAATGAAAGAATGAAAGATAATGAACATGCTTATTATGATGCAAGTAATGTTATGTACTATGATGTATGCATGGTCATTATATGAAGGATAAAGTTTATATTTTCTTATATTATTTAAAACTAGAACTCGCTCAGCGAAGCTGACTTTTATGCATAATAGTTGGCAGGTAAGTGCTGATGCTGAGGATGGCACACGGAGCTACTTGGGAAGCTATGGATGGCATTCAAGTTTATGAAAATCTTTATTGTAATTTAAGGACAAGTAATATGTTTTGTTTACAATTAAAAATGTATGAGTACAATGTGTTTTCAAATGTTTAAATGAATGTCTAATTATTTCCGCTGCAATGTTTTATTATTAAACTGATTTTATGCTATGATTAACCAACTGTGAGGCTTCCCGGGAACGGGGTCTTACAATTACTTAAATGGGTCTTAAGGATGATATATTGTCGTATATCATTAGGGGCAGTGGGATGTTAATGTCCACCACTTTCTACTTTGATCTACGTTTATTTTATGCAAGTTGGAGATTGTTAGACTTATTTGCTCAAAATACAATGTATAATATTGTTTCTATTGATATGATCCCAATAGATCACACACTAAGCAAATAATCCATTATTGCTAAAACTAGGTATTGTGTACCACCTAGTTTTATATTTAAATTATCATTAAGTAATCTGATGAATTTTAAATCATAACGTACTATTGTTATTATATTTTATGAAAGTTACACATAACATAAATATTATGTAAATATGTATATATATATATATATATATATATATATATATATATATATATATATATATATATATATATATATATATATATATATATATATGAAATTAATTATTCTAGTCTTGTAACTTTGATACATGTATTATTTGAATGTTAGACAGTCTAGTAAATGACATCTAATATTTACATGATCACTAATATTTATATAAAGGATGCATATTACTCTATAAATTGAAATTTAGAATAAATCTCATCAAATGATGGGTTGTGTAAGTTTTATAATGTCAGAGTACAACCCCTCTTCTTTTTTAAAGGTTTTAATCGAAAGGAAGACACATGTGTTCATCATGTCTCTCTGACTCTTACACAAAACTCACGACACATTAAATAATGGTTTAGTGTACTTTGATGTCCCTAACTATTATGCATAAATGTGAAGTGTTTTGTTCCAGAGTTCTTTAATAAATTAAGGAGTCTGGAGACTCTTTTCTTGCTTGTTTTCAACTGAGATCAAGAGGAGACAAGAAGCTATTCTTGAATGAAAAACACCATAAGAAACTCATCACACTACTATATTACTAGTGTAGTTTGTATTAGTTATTTAGGTTGTTTGATTCACTAAAACCACTACTAAACTTAAGTGTATTAGTGAGTGTTTATTAAGCGAGTGGTTTGATAGCAAAATCGTTGAAGATTGCTTGGTGTGAATTAGATCAATTAGGTAGGGGATGACTTTGTGTACTTTCTATTCCTTCTTCTTTTCACGTGATGTAAATTAAATAAATATCATTTATTAGTAAATGCATGTAACATGTAAACATTTAAGAAATAACAATAAAAGCATTTTTAACTCCCACATCCCATTCCTTTCTAATCGTCTTCCCAACCAAGATTAACCACCACTTTGTCTGATTACCACCACCACTACATATTACCTCCTTTCGATCTTCATAACCTTCATTACATAGACACACCATTTTCTTGAAACACCTTTACATATACCACCACAAACCATCAAACTATAACTTCCCAACCTGTACCACCTTCCATGGCTATGAAAGTAAAAAAACGGAAGCAAAATTCTAGAACGATCTCCCAAGATGGATATGGTCAAGAATACAAGAAAGGAGATGCAGAACTAGGTGAAGAAGATGTGGGCTAACTATTATGCCGAAGAGGATGGAAATGATGGTTAACTACATGTTGGTTTTTTTTCCAAAATATTGAAAAAAAGATGAGAATTTTACGCTTAAAGATTAGCATTAGTTTTTAGTTTTCATTTTTGTCAGAGTATAGGGACTTATTGTGTAAATATATGTTCCTTAGTTTTCTTGTATTAGTATAAATAGGATTATTTGTATTTTGCAGGTAAGACTTTTGAAACAGAACTCTCTCATTTGTACTTGTAATCCTCTACTAATATCAATGAAATCACTGTGAATTTTTCTGATATCTTTGCTTAGTTGATTACTTTGTGCATATTATTGTCAATTGTAGTTCATCATTAACATAGATCGATCCATTTGAACCTATCAAATGGTATCAGAGCTTTCGGTTCAGTGATTCGAGCCTGTGAATCACTTGAATCTGTGTTTTTTATAGCAATTGATCAATAGATTGTTGAATTCAGTTGTGTTTCATCACTAGAAACATAAATTGAATCACAATTGAGTGAGTTAACATCATCAGATCTGAATTTTTGTCAGATTTGAGTGCGAAAAGTACTTCAAAAAGTCAAACACTAATTCAGCAAAATTATGATTAATTGTTGTTAATTGGAGGAAAATGTTGTTAAAGGTTTGATATTCGGTGTATTCCACACTTGATTGAAGAGTTTCAGATCAATTAATCAAGTTTTTGAAAGGTTTGTTAAGATCAGGTTGTTACGAAGATGATGAACTAGGCGTTTGGTGTGTTGAAATCATCTGAAATTCACCTAAGTGTTTAGGCGCTTGAACACTGTTCAGACGCTTTAGCATTGTTTAGGCATTTTCAGAGTGGATGTTTTGTCACTATTTGTGAGTGTTTTAGCACTATTTGGATGTTTTTCAGAAACTAAGTCCTAAGCGCTTTGAAACTGTTCAGGCTCATTAGAACTGTTCAGGCGCTTCATCACTGTTTGGGCGTTTTGGAACTATTTAGGCGTTTTGGACTGTTCAGGCGTTTTGGACTGTTCAGGCGTTTCTACTTTTGGATTTTTCAGAAATTCACTAAGGCATTCCCTTGGACGTTTCCAAGTCAAAGTGGGCTTTTCACAACTATTCAGGCGCATCAGATTCAGACTTTTCTTTCAACACTTCGAAAATTTTTCAAAAAAAAATAAAAATCTAAAAATATTGTCATTTCATTTCTTCATTTAAAACTTTAAAACAACAAAAATAGTATATTTTCTTAATCACAAAACTTAGACATGGTTAAGTTTGAAGATTCTGAGAACAGAGTGCTAAAGTTGAAGAACAAAGCTGACTTTAAGAACTGGTCACTCAGACTTAAACACCATTTGAACTCCATTGGTACTGATCTACATAAATCAATAGAGAAAGAACCTCACATCCCTGTTACTTCTGATGGTCCTGATAGAGGTTTTGTATACACAAAAGATTCACAAGAGCCATATTCTGAAGATGGTTTACATGGAGATGATTTGAAAAAAGTGAAGAATGATATTAAAGCTTATTCTCTTATGTGTAAAGGGTTACCTTTGGAGGTTCTATCCAGGCTTGAAAGTTACCAAACTGGGTATACTATGTATAAAGACTTGAAAATTATATGTGAAGGAGGAAAAGAGATTCAAGATCTCAAAAGACAGAAGTTAAAAAGGCAACTTGAATTGTTTGAACATATCTCTGGAGAAACTGTAAACCAAATGATGAAAAGATATGTGCAACTTATTACAGAAATGTCAACTTTAGGGATTAAGAATGATCTTAAAGACCTAATTCTAAATGCACTTCCATCATCTTGGAAACAAATAGTAACCTTGTTAAAGCATACTGAAAAGTTTCCCATGGATCTTGATCTATTAATTGCAAAGATTGAGTCAGTGAAAATTGATGAAAGCTCAAGAAATAATGATAGAGCTGCATCTAATTCTCAATACAAGTATGTTGCTTCTCCAGCAAATACTGTAGATAATGCTTTTTTTGCTAAGGATGAAGCCACTCCAGAAGATGAGGGTGATCTGTTTGTGGGAGCAGGATTCTTTACTAGCACACCTGTCTACTCAACTCAACCACAACCACAGTCTCCTCCAAAACCTCAAATGCCTAAAACTCAAAATGAGACTCTATCTTCTAACTTTGCTAACCCTAGCAAAGTTAAAGATGTTATAAACATCCTTTTACAGGATGAAGAGTCCAAATATGCATTTACAGCCTTTATGGCAAGTTTCCAAGCATACCAAGGTAGCCATTTAACATAAGTTGATTTAATTTTGCAGGATTTGTTTGAGATGGATCCAGATGACGTTGAAGAAATGGATGTCAACTGGCAATTGGTGATGATAGCTTATAAAACACAAAAGCATTCATATGTGAACAGAAACTATAAGCCAAGTGCAAACAAAACAGTTCGCTTTGATAAGTCGAAGTCAAGGTGTTTTAACTGTAACAGCTATGGCCACTTTTCTAGAGAGTGCAAAGCTCCAAGAACACAATGAGGAAATGGTCAAAGTAGCTCTAACAGTCAGAGGTATCATCAACAGACTTAGAAGACATTTCAGAAACCTTATCAGAGTCTACCAATACCAAAACTGAAGGAAGAATCAAAGACAACTGAAGAACCAAAGAAAGCACTAGTAGTCAGCATCAAGAATGGTTATGATTGGAGTGCTTATGCAGAGCAGTTTACTGCAGATCTTACTTCTGGTCTAGCACTTGTTGCTGAGATCAACACAGAAGACTGGTCTGAAGATAAAGATCCAAAGACAGAAGGAGATTCAGACAATGAGGAAGACTATGACTGGAGTGACAAATCAGACCCAAAGGAAGATTCTGAAGAAGTTGCTCTTATGGCACAGTCTGAACAACCCAAGGTTGTAAACTCATCATCTGACACTAACACTGAATCTTCAAACTCTTATCCAGAAATTCCAGTGGAAGTAAAGGAAAAACTATGCATTAAAGCATGTTTTGCACAAGTAGAACACTATAAAACCTACTCATTCAAAATATGTGATAAACTGAAACAAGAAGAATTAATGCACAGTAAGCTGAAAGCTGATCACAAAATTTCTGATGATAAAATCATATCTCTCCAATCTTCTTGGAACAAAACTTTAAAAGAACTTGAACTTGTCAAGAAACAACTTGAAGAGATGTCATAACCCTTGAACAAGAAAAATTGGCTCATGCAGCAACTCAAATTGATTTAGCCAAAGTGAAAAGCTCAAAAACTATTGTTGAGCAGTTGGTGAATGGTAGGAAAGATAAAGATAAAACAGGATTAGGATTCACGCATGAACCAATGCCTGAATCAATCTCCAATATCTTACCTGAAAACTTTAATACCCATGATCATTCACCAGAGAATAAAGTTAAACTTAAAGAATTTAAAGAAAAGAAAAGAAATGTTCAATCTAATGTCGAAAGTGAAATCAAAAAGATAAATATTGAAATTTTTGAAGAGAAAGATTCAGAGAAGATAAAGAATGGTCATCCAATTAAAACCAAATCTTATGAACCTTGACAAAAGAACAAAAAGCTATTTGTTCCAAAGGGTGAATATGTTATTGAGAAAGGTGAACTTGAAAAAGAGGATAACAAGTTAAAAGGGAAACCTAAAGAAGAGAAAACAGAGACTTCATGTTTTGATGATTCAAGCTCTTCTTAAACAAACCTTAATGATAAAAAACTGAAAGAATCTGAAAAAGAATCTTCTCAAGAATCAATAAAAACCCAAAGCACTAAAACTTCATCAAGAACAAGAAAGCACAGAAGACGAAAGGCATCTTCTAAAGCCAAACAGTTTGAAACAATCAATCAAACAAGTCAAATTAAACTAGTAAAGTTTGTGTGAGCAGGAACTTTTGACATGAACACAATCTCTGAAACAACATCAAAACCTAAGATCAAATCTAACTCTGATCTGAAAACAGGTTCAGGTCCTAAGTCTTCTGCTGTTCATAAAAGATTTGAATCTAAGGAGTTAAAGAATTTTGAAAATGTTAAAAAGCCAAATCCTAAAAATCAAAAGACCAAACTTACACAGCCAAAACAACAGTTTCACCTGACTACCCCTAAATCTAGACAATGATCTAATGTGGCCTCCACATCTAGGGTTAAACAAATGTTGTTCAAACAGCAACAAAGGTACTGTGACATATGTGATATGTACAATCATAACTAATCTGAGTGTTATTTTAACAAGTATTGTCACATTTGTGATATGACAAATCACTCAATGGTTGATTGTTATTTTAATAAATACCGTGCCTTGTGTGATGAAAGAAATCATAATACTGAAGATTGCTTCTTTCGAAAGAACTCGCCTCGGAAAGATTTTGATAATCAAAGATTTCAAAGAAATCAAAATTATGGTTTTCAAGGATTATCAAAACAATCTTCTTTAGGCTTTAGATCTCTCAGAAGAATCAATTCTGATTATGATAATCAGTATACTATCAGATCACAACAGTACAATCAAGGAAATTTCATTCCACATTCAGGGAGAATGAAATGTCACACCCCAACCTTGACGGCGGAATCGTCAAGATGTGAGGGTTAAGATTGTTCACAGCCACATAACGCTATATTAAATTGCAAATATTATCTTTTCAAAAGTCTTAAAAAGAAATACAACCATAAGTCTCAAACAAGAAATAAGTTTAAACATAACTCAAAACATAACATAACATTTTATTTATTTAACTAGGTCCAAGTCCTAGTTTTATTGCAAGCTTCAAAAGTCCATTTTAAACTTGGGGATTTCCTGAAACATGATAAAAATAAAAGGTCAACTAAAAATAGTTGGTGAGTTTCCAAGGTTTTTCATACATAATATGATAAAGTTACAAGTAGCAATTCATGTCATAGGTCATAAGTTAGTAAGGTTATAGAACACATATCGTTACAACCAAACCTCGACTTGATTACAAGTATATAAGATTGGCTAAGTGTATTTGGTTCCCATGATGAACAAGCATACGTCATCAGGAGCCGGCAATACCTAGGCTTTAGCACCAAATAGGCTTGTCAGGCCCAAAGATCTAAGACGTGGCCAGGCTAGCAATAGTTAATGATTGTAAACAAACTATGTATCTCATATAATCACTTACAAAACACAAACAACCATGACAAAATATAAAGGTGAATTGCATGTGATTTACAAGTCTCAAATGTGTATAAGTGTATCATGTATAAGCAATCATGTTTCACCCCAAAATAGTGTGAAAAGATAAAAAGGGGCAAGAAAACTCACTTGATCAATAAGTATTTTATGACGATTAATAAGAACAATAATAAACGTCGTTCCAAGATGAACGTCACAAGGCACCTATATTTATATATTATAAGCTTTAGGTCAATAATAAGGTTAACGATATAACGAAAACTAGGGTTCCAATATGAATTTGGGGTTTTTATAAGTAAGGTTATTTGTCGACCGTGTAAACATATATTTTAATACAACGAAGAAAACTTAATTACTCCTTTTAAATTAACCCTTTTAATGATTTAATCATCAAATGTATATTACATTTTATTATCAACATAATTAATCTAAAATTAAAGATAACATATAAGCCAAATAATAATTTAGTGATTTCAACCATTTAAAGTTTGTTTTTATGAAAATAGCTAATTTTAACCTTTCCTAGTAACATTTCATATTAAACAAATTTATTAAGGAGATTAAAGAAATAAATTAACAGAAAATAACTGGATAATTTCTAAAATAAACAAAATTTATGAAACCAATTTTTATAATTTTTAGAAATTTTATATAGCCTTTTTAAAGGCTAAAACCTTAAAAAAATAGCATGAGGGTGCCCGGGTTCGAACCCGGGACCTCATGGATGGAATGCAACATGCTGACCAATGTACCAAGGCTTCCAGCCGCGATTGTAACTCAAATTTAAATCTTAAAACCATTGCCAATAAAAACCCCCAAATTTCACATGAACCCTAGAACAATCGGACCCAAAATTGAGAATCAATTCATGTATGATAATCAAATTATTGTTAGGGCTTTTAATCCCTATGAAAAACCGAGTGTGTAGGTGAAATCAATTACCCGATTTCAAAGTGTTAGCACGAGATCGAGTGATGAACAGGTTGCGGCCTACGCACAACCTTGGTGGATGCTCAAACGATGTTGATAAACAAATTCTTTGTACAGGAAGCTTCCACAAGAGAGTTTGATTGAAAACCCTCAATCAATTGTAGTTCCAATCGTGCAGAGGGTTGTGTTCGACTCGTGTGCAGGTCGCGATGAATATGATGTTTGTACTCGATTGTTTGGGCTTGTTTCAGTTGCAATTGAACGTTGTGATCGATTAGAGGTTGTCATATGATCGAACAAGTTGATTTAATTAGGTTATTATTAGGTTTGAATGCCAAAACGGTTGATGATTAAAGACCGGCGGTTTCTCGAGTTTGGAACTCTTGTAACCGATGTTAGATCTTCAATGAAACACCACAATCGGTTCGAATCCCTTTTGTGAACGGTTAGGAATCTTTTTCGTTGGCTGAAATTCGAAAAAAACGAGGCTTTTGGCCTCGCCGGAGCTCACCGGAAAAGCGGGGTTGAATGGGGGTGGGGGTTTGGGTTTTGGTTAATTACATCTTTGGTCCCCGTGGTTTGTAGTTTTAACATCTTATGCACAAACCTTGTTTTTAAAGTTTATAAAATAACAAAAACAACCCCCCATTCTTAATTAAGTTTATATTTTAGACATTATTAAGTTTAATAACTCTTATAAGTTATTGTTATAAGTAATCTTATTATAAGTAATCTTATTATTACTAATATTATTATTCATTATTATTACTTATTATTATTGTTACTTTTATTAATATTAACATAATTATTATTATTTAATATTTATATTTTTAACTTCTATAAAAAAAGCTTAATGGCAATTGTGAATAAGCACAAACAACACATGAGTTTCAAAATTGACAATAACAAACCCTATAAGTATAAACAAAGTTAACTTTTAGTTTAACGAAAATACGAGATGTTACATGAAAAATGAAACATTTAATAAGAAAATTTTCTCAAAGAATGTTTCAAATGATATTTCAAATTATCTTAATAAGGATCTTGATAATCAGTTTAATGCTTTGAGGTTAAAACAAAGAAAAGATAATCAGACAGTTTTTCAAAAAGGATTTGAAAATCCTAAATTTCAAAAGAAACCTGATTTGCACAAACTCCATTTCAAGCAATTTACCATTATGGATAAATATGGCAAGCCCAAGACCATCTCGGCTTGGGTTGATAACTCATCTTAAATGTCTTTGAAATGCAGGTACGCCCAAAAAGACCAATGAATACATGGTATGTTGACAGTGGGTGTAGCCGGCATATGATAGGCAACCAAGCCTTATTACAAGACTTTAAGACAAAAGATGGTACACATGTAGCTTTTGGTGGAGATGCAGGTGGAAAGATAATCGGAGAAGGAATGGTATCTAACGGAGTTATAAGTTCTAATAGAGTCAACTTCTGTGCTCAATTGAACTTTAACCTTTTAAGTGTTTCTCAAATATGTGATAAATCGTATTCTGCTTTATTTGATGACTCTTATTGTTATATTTTAAAGCCAGGTTTCAAGATCAACAAGGAATGCGTGGTTGTAAAAGCTGTTAGAGATCGAGATGTCTACAAGCTAGATATGTCTCACGTTGATCCTTTAACTGAAACAACTTGTCTCATTGCTCATGCTTCAAATGATGAAAGCTAGCTTTGGCATAGACGTCTAGGCATTCCAACTTCAAAAACATGAACAAAATTGCAGCAAGAAATCATGTTGTGGGCATACCATCAAAGAAGTTTGCTACGACAGATCTCTGTAAAGCTTGTTTGAAAGGGAAACAGCACAGGGCGTCTTATAAGTCCAAACTTATAAACTCAAACTCCAAGCCTTTGCAGATGTTACACATGGATTTATTTGGTCCAGTATACGTACAAAGTATTGGAAAGAAATCATATTGTCTAGTTATCATTGATGACTATACAAGATTTTCTTGGGTTTTCTTTTCACGTGCAAAATCTGAAACGGTTGAGTTATTAAAAGAGTTTATCACTAAAGTAGAAAATCAACTTGATCAAAAAGTCAAAATAATTAGGAGTGATAATGGAACAAAATTCAAGAATGCTAATGTTGACATGTTATGTGCAGGGAAAGGGATAGCTCATCAGTTTAGCGCTCCAAGAACTCCTCAACAAAATGGAGTTGCAGAAAGGAAGAACCGAACATTGATTGAGGCAGCCCGTGCAATGTTAGCAGATGCTATGATTCCTATCACTTGCTGGGATGAAGCCATATCAACAGCGAGTTTAATTCAGAATCGTACTCTACTGGTGAAAGACAAACAGAAAACTCCTTATGAGTTGATGTTTGGCAGGAAACCAAACATAGATTTTCTTAAATCATTTGGTTGTCCAGTTTTGATTCTAAACTCAAATGATCAACTAGGCAAATTTGATGCAAAGTCTGATGACGGATTCTTTCTTGGATATTCGTCAGCTTCTAAAGCATATAGAGTTTATAACTCTAAGACGAATGTTATCATTGAAACTTACAATGTTAAATTCCTTGAAAATTCATTTCCATTAGTTGCAAATGGTCCAGCGTGGTTATTTGATTTAGATTCATTGTCAAATTCTTTCAATTCTAATCTATTTGACTCTTCTTGTATCCACAGGAAACAGGTAGGAGATCTTGTATCCTTTAGTGACGATTCAGACTCTGACAATATGGATGATTCAAGCCCGGACTATCCATTCTCATTTGTGAGAGATTCTATATTAAATTCAAATGATCATAATCAACAAATTAATGAGCAACACTAAGTCTCTGCAAATTCTGATGTTTCTCAACCTGAGTCTGGAACTTCATCTGTATCAGGAGATATAGATGTAAATGACAAGCTTGATTATTTCATCAACTCACCAACTCAAGTTCCGAATTTCACTCCACATTCTTCAAACTTGTTACATCAGCTCTCCGACTTAAACCAAACCAATCTAGATGTGAATGTTCAAGAAGACGAGATCCCAACTACTCGTATCCACAAGAGACATCCCATCTCACAGATTATTGGTCCTTTGAATGAGAGAACTATGAGAAGTCATACAAAGCAAGCAAATATTTGCTTATACTCATGTTTTCTTTCTCAAATTTTCCTTAAAAACATCACTAAAGCTTTACAGGACAATAGTTGGATTGAGGCTATGCAAGAAGAGTTACTACAATTCCGTAAGCAGGAAGTATGGAAGCTTGTGGATTTTCCTGAAAGAGAGAATGCCATTGGCACAAAATGGTTGTTCAGAACAAATCAGATGATCGAGGAATAGTTGTTCGAAACAAAGCAAGGCTTGTAGCAATTCGTGTCTTCCTGGCATATGCTTCTTATATGAAATTAAAGGGGTACCAAATGGACGTTAAAGGTGCATTTTTGTATGGACCAATCACCGATGATGTGTATGTCAAGCAACCTCAAGGTTTTGAAGATACTGAATTCCCTCATCGTGTGTACAAGCTAAGCAAAGCTTTATATGGTCTACATCAAGCTCCAAGAATCTGGTATGAGATATTGTCCCAGCATTTGATCCAACACGTATACACAAGAGGGAAAATTGATCCATTTTTATTCATCAAGAAGGATGCAAATGATCTTTTATGTGTGCAAGTGTATGTGGACAATATCATATTTGGTTCAACCAGTCAAAAACTATGCTCAGAATTTGCAGAGATTATGAAATCGCATTTCCATATGAGTTCTATAGGAGAAATCAACTTCTTCCTTGGATTGCAAGTAAAACAATCTGCAGATGGTATTTTTATCAATCAAGAGAAGTTTGTTGATAAGATATTGAAAAAATTCAAACTGCGAGATTGTCAATCTATCAGAACTCTAACTTACGTTAATACCAAGATTGATCCTGATCCGAAAGGAAAATCTATTGACCAAACATTATACAGATCTATGATTGGTTCTTTGATGTATCTTACTGCATCTAGACCTGACATAATGTATGTTGTTTGTGTATGTGCCAGGTATCAATAAGGTGTAAGGCCCCGTTCCCGGGACGCTTACAGTTGGTCATTCATCGCACATATAACAAATAATTACATTTAACTTTCATAAACATTGTAGCGGAATTATCAAAATAGACATCTCATTACGTTATAAAAGCTTTTGCCAAATAATACATCGTGACTCAATTACAAAATATATGGTTGCATTACATCACAAAAACCCTATTCAAATGGATGCCATCAAAAAGAACTGAGTAGCCACCTCGTGCCATCCTCAGCAATCATTACCTGCCAACTGGAAAACATATAAAAAGTCAGCGTTGCTGAGTGAGTTCTAGTTTTATAATAAAACATACTATACTTTCATTTAAAACCATTCGTTACTTTTGCATGATCACACATCATACGTACACATAGATAATATCTTTATTATCTCCTTCATTCATCCATTCATTTGTTCATTATAACTTTACTTGCGCATCGGATATCCTCCGTACCAATATTTAGCTACTGGGCCGAAGTCAATAATTGAACAGCTGAGCGTATGCCGCAGTACTAGAGGTAAGCGGTAGAGGTTCTACATAAATGGTCGATCACAAAGAAGGACCCGATATCCAATACATGCAAGACTTTTCATTTCTTTCCACTTTACGTTACATAATACTTCATTTCATTCGTTATCATAACACGTAAACCCACAGGAAAGACAAACATACATCATAATAAGGAACATTAACATGCACCGACATCACGTCATACAAGGCAACATCATACATACATAACATGCATCATGCATAAACATGCAACATCATCATCATTATGCCCTACCTGCTCTCTAAGGCCATAACAGTTATCTTACATACTCTTACGGGAACCTTTACGTCAAAACTTACATCTGCACTTTCCCCCGAAAGTCAGAAGTCGAACTACACTTTCCTTCGGGTGCAACAGCCCTATTCGTGCGTATGGACACCCTTCAGTCGCATGGCCTCCATGCGACTGAACATCATGCGATTGGACTCATGCGGATGAACATCTATGCGAATGGACATCCAGTCGTGCATATGGACCTCATGCGGATGGAACTAATGCGAATGAGCACCTATGCGACTAACCTCATGCGAATGGACTCATGCGACTAAACACCTATGCGACTGGACCCTCAGTCGTATGACTCCCCATGCGACTGGACACCCAATCGTGCGAATGAACCCTTAGTCGTGCGATTGAACCCTCAATCATGCGAATGAATCCCAATCGTGCAAATGAACCTCAATCGCCTCTCAATCGGCCGTATGGCCCTCATTCGGTCGCATAGCCCTAGCTGATGCAGAATGGAGTTCATCCCAAAACCAATCTGTCATTTTCGGCCTCCAAACTCATGTAAACCCATTCTAAGCCTAAATCAACCATCTTAGACCTTAGGAATGCATACCACAACACCATACAAGCACACACAAGCCCGGAAACATACTCTAAACACATCACACGCAACACACCCAAATGGGTCAAACACATACATATACAAAAACAGGTTTTTGATGCTTTCAACCCCCAAAATCGGTTGAAAACAAGTAAAAGTGGGGTCCTAGAACTCACACAAACGAGCACAACGACAAGGGCTTCGATTTGGCTTGCTACACGACGATTTTGGCCACTCGAACCGGCACTTTTTCCTCTTTTCTTCCTTTCTCTCTTCTCATCTCTTTGGTGGCTGATTTGTGAGTGTGGGGGAGAGGGTAAGGGCTGCCCTCTCCCTTATATACTCCCACTCACCCGGCTTTCTTTCGTTAGCGAGTTTGATCCCTCAACTTTGGACTTTATTTCTTTTCTTCCTTCGTTGGCTACAAAATAATAAATAACCGGGCGTTACAAGTCCACCCCCCTTAAATAGGTTTCGTCCTCGAAACCGGTTATTCTTCAAACAAACATGGATAATGTTGTTTCATTTCTTCCTTAGTCTCCCACGTTGACTCGGATCCCTTCCTGTGCTTCCACTGTACACGCACAAGAGGAACCACTTTATTTCTCAGCCTTTTCTCCTTTCGATCGATGATTGCCACTGGTTGCTCCACATAATTGAGCCGTTCGTCTACTTCGATATCCTCCAGTGGAACAATCATATCTTCATCAGCTAAGCACTTTCTCAGATGAGATACATGGAATGTCGGGTGAATTCCACTTAGCTCATCCGGTAACTCCAGTCTATAGGCCACCTCTCCTACTCGAGCGATGATTCGGAAAGGGCCTATATACCTTGGGCTCAACTTACCCCGCTTTCGAAGCGGATGATACCCTTCCAAGGTGAGACCTTCAACATAACCCGATCACCCACCTGGAACTCAATCGGCCTGTGCCGTTTATCAGCATACGACTTCTGTCTGTCTTTGGCTGCCTTCATGAAGGCTTTAATCTTCTCAAGCTTCTCATTCGTAGCGTCGATTACCTCGAAGCTCCCCAATTCCTTCTGACCAATATCACCCCAACAAACATGTGTTCTGCATCTCCTACCGTATAGCATCTCGTATGGAGGCATACCAATGCTGGCATGATAGCTGTTGTTGTATGAGAATTTGGCTAACGGTAGGTGGTCATCCCAACTTCCACCAAAATTAATCACACATGCCCGAAGCATGTCTTCCAGTGTCTGAATGGTCCTTTCTGACTGACCATCGGTCTGGGGATGATAAGCCGTGCTAATATGTAACCTCGTCCCCCTAGCGTCGTGGAATTTCTTCCAAAATTTAGATGTAAACCGAGTGTCGCGATCCGACACAATGGAAACCGGCACACCATGACGAGTTACAATTTCCTTGATGAACAGATCAGCCAACCTCTCGGATGAATATGTCTCGCGAATCGGTAGGAAGTGGGCACTCTTCGTCAAACGGTCAACTATCACCCATATGGCATCGTACCCTTTCGGGGTACGCGTCAGCTTCGTAATGAAATCCATAGTGATGTGCTCCCACTTCCATTCCAGTATATCCAAAGGTTGGATCTTTCCATACGGCTTCTGATGCTCGGCCTTCACCTGTAAGCAAGTAAGGCACTTACTCACATACTCCACCACGTCGCGCTTCATACCCGGCCACCGATAATCCTTCTTCATATCATGATACATTTTCGTGGCACCTGGGTGAATGGAGTATCGAGTCTTGTGAGATTCATCCATTATCTTCACCCGTAGATCCCCAAAACGAGGAATCCACACACGACCGAATCGGGTTCAAACACCGAGTGTGTTTTCACCCAATTCCCCAAACAGACCTCTCATTCTTTCAGAGTTAAGATGATCTTCTTTCAGTGCCTCGTCTTGAAGCTCTTTGACTTGCTTCATTACATCAGAGGTCATGATCAGTTGATATGCTTTCACCCGAATCGGCTCGGGCCTTTCTTTCCGGCTAAGGGCATCGGCCACCACATTGGCCTTGCCCGGATGGTAGTGGATCTCACAATCATAATCCTTTATAAGTTCCAACCACCGTCTCTGCCTCATGTTCAGATCCTTCTGCTCGAAGAAGTACTTCAGACTCTTGTGGTCAGTGAATATGGTGCACTTCGTCCCGTAGAGGTAGTGCCCCCAAATCTTTAATGCAAAGACCACGGCTGCCAGCTCCAAGTCATGTGTAGGATAATTGACCTCATGAACCTTCAACTGTCGGGATGCATAGGCTATCACCTTCCCTCTCTGCATTAATACACACCCCAACCCCGAGTAGGAAGCATCAAAATAAACCACCAGATCTTCGCTTCCATCGGGTAATGACAGAACAGGAGCTTGGGTCAACCTCGCCTTCAATTCTTCGAACGCCTTCTCTTGAGCTTGACCCCATGCGAAATTCACATCTTTTCGGGTCAACTTGGTTAGTGGAGAAGCGATTTTGGAAAAGTCTTGGATGGATCTTCTGTAGTAGCCCGCCAAACCCAAGAAGCTACGAATCTCGGATGGCGTTTTTGGTGACTTCCATTGCATAACTGCCTCCACCTTTGCCGGGTCCACCATAATCCCGTCGGGATTTACCACATGACCCAAGAACTGAACTTCGCGCAACCATAACGCGCACTTGGAGAATTTAGCATACAACTTCTCCCTCCTCAGCGTCTCCAGAACCTCCTGAATGTGACCGGCATGCTCAATCTCGCTCCTCGAATAAATCAGGATATCATCAATAAACACAATCACTGATTTATCCAGCATCGGCCGACACACCCGGTTCATCAAATCTATAAAAGCAGCTGGCGCGTTGGTCAAACCAAAGGACATGAAGAGAAACTCGTAGTGACCATAGCGCGTACAAAAAGCTGTTTTAGGGATATCCTGTTCTTTCACTTTCAGCTGATGGTAACCAGATCGAAGATCTATCCTTGAAAACCAACTGGCACCTAGGTCATCTATTCTTGGTAAGGGGCATCGGTTCTTCACCGTCAACTTGTTCAGCTCGCGGTAGTCGATGCACATCCTCATACTACCGTCCTTCTTCTTTACAAACAGGACCGGAGCACCCCAAGGAGAGATACTCGGTCTAATGAACCCCTTATCAAGCAGCTCTTGCAACTGCTCTATCAATTCCTTCATCTCCGTCAGAGCTAACCGATACGGTGCTTTGGCGACAGGTTGGGCACCCGGTATCAGATCAATCTGAAATCTCCCTGTCAGGTGGCACTCCTGATAAGTCTTCTGGGAACACGTCTCGAAAGTCACACACAACCGGTACATCGGCTAGTTATGGTGTTGGCGTATCCACATCCTTTACATAGGCCAAGTAGGCACTACATCCACGCCTCATACACTTTCCCGCCACCGCCATCGAAATTACTTTCGAAATCATCGTGACCCGATCACCATAAACTGTCACCGAACTCCCGTCAGGCGCTGTCAACCGAATCATCTTCTTGCGACACACGATGTTCGCCTCGAATTCCGCCAACCAATCCATCCCAAGAACCAAATCAAAACCACCTAAGGTCATCACGAACGGTCTAACACGAAACTTATGACCCTCAAGTTTCACATCACAGTTCTCTATCATCTCAGAAATCCTGGTAGACTTACCTATGGCAGTTTCTACATCAAAGGGCGCATCAACACGTCTACTACTAACAGGCAGCTTAGCACAGAAAGCAGCAGAAATAAAACTCTTACTAGCACCAGAATCAAATAACACAGAAGCTAAAGTTTGGTTCACTAGAAACGTACCAGACACAACATCAGGGTCCGTCCTAGCTTCCTCCTGTGTCATGGTGAATGCCCTGGCGCTCGCCCTCGGTCCTTCACTTTCCGTCTTCTTCACCCCAGAACCCTCAGCCCTCGGCTTCTTACAATCTCTGCTCATATGCCCACTTTCCCCACAGTTAAAACATTTACCCGCCAGGAAATCCTTCGCCATATGCCCTGTCTTCCCACACTTGAAGCACACATTCAAACCCAGCCTACATTCTCCCGCATGCTCCTTTCCACACTTGCCACACCTCCTCGATACCGCTCCCAGTGTGGCCACGCGGCGGTCATCCACCCGTGCCTTTTTGTTCCCCGTCGAGGCATCACCCCGACCAAACCTTCTCCCATTCCAGTTCCGATCTCCACCACCCTTCTTATTTGCTTCAGTCACCACCATTTCCCGCTCATCATATAGCCTTCCGGCCAAATTGACCGCCGACCTAAACGTACTTGGCCGGGCGACGATCATATGCCTGCAAACATCCACCGGTAAGCCCTGAATGTACCTCTTGATCTTCCGAGACAGAGGCGTCACCTGATCCGGCACCAACCATGCCATTTCATTGAATTTGGTGGTGTACTACTGGTGTGCCATGGTTCCCGCCTCCAGCTGCAGGAACTCCCTCTCTATCTTATCCATCTCCCTGTGAGGACAAAACTCCTCAATCACCATCTTCTTCAGTTCGGGCCATCTCATTCTCCCGATTGCCCTATTGCCCTCAGCTTGGACAATGTTGTCCTACCAGCATAGTGCCGAGTCCACAAATGAATGAGTGGCAAACTTCACCTTCTGATCTTCCCGGCACTCGCTGATGTCGAGAACAGCCTCCATCTCTCTCACCCATCGGTGAGCAGCGGCAGCATTGCCATTACCGTTGAAAGTAGGGGGCTTGCACCTCATAAACACCCCATAGTTACAACCTCGTGCCACCTCTCGCACAGGCTCATCTTCCTCTTCCTCGTCTTCATTATCAGAGAAAATCGTTTCGGGCTCCGGTTGCTCTCGTTCCCCCGAAGACCTGTTTCTCTCCTTTCTTTCTCCTTCTTTCACCGCCTTAATGACTTTGGTCACCACAGACGGTAAGATTGTCTGCATAACCTGGTGTACTTCTTCAACAACAGCCTCCTTTACCAAGGCCCTCAGGTTTGCACTTTCATCCCCAGCATCCGGATGAGGGTCTCTGGTTCTTCAGGAACCATCTTTTCGACCCTTGGCCTTCCTCTTTTGGGTCGCGGCTCAACATCAGGCCCGCCACGGCCTCCACCCCTAGAAGCTTTAGAAGATCTACCTCCAGCCATTCTCTAACTCACACTGAAAGATTCAAACACCAACACGGTCATTCAAGGAAACACCTCAGTTTATGTCAAGTATAGTAAGTCCCTAATTACAGTGGCCAGTTGTGATTAGCCACTTACTTTACTCTTCATACCTCAAGCATTACCTGTCCTGACTACATCAGTATTTAAATCTACATACAACACATAACCATATACTATGCGCACATAAAACCGGTTAACTTTAAGAAAATACCTGATGGCACGCAGCTACTCAGATTGGCATCCCATTCCCTTTTCATCCCATTTTCAGTTTAAGTTAAGGTTTATTTGAAAGTTTTACCCATTTCACTTAAACTTTGGCTCTAATACCAACTTGTAAGCCCCCGTTCCCGGGACGCTTACAGTTGGTCATTCATCGCACATATAACAAATAATTACATTTAACTTTCATAAACATTACAACGGAATTATCAAAATAGACATCTCATTACGTTGTAAAAGCTTTTGCCAAATAATACATCGTGACTCAATTACAAAATATATGGTTGCATTACATCACAAAAGCCCTATTCTTATGGATGCCATAAAAAAGAACTGAGTAGCCACCTCGTGCCATCCTCAGCAATCATTACCTGCCAACTGGAAAACATATAAAAAGTCAGCGTTGCTGAGTGAGTTCTAGTTTTATAATAAAACATACTATACTTTCATTTAAAACCATTCGTTACTTTTGCATGATCACACATCATACGTACACATAGATAATATCTTTATTATCTCCTTCATTCATCCATTCATTCGTTCATTATAACTTTACTTGCGCATCGGATATCCTCCGTACCAATACTATATGCTACACCCCGAACAATTTAGCTACTGGGCCGAAGTCAATAATTGAACAGCTGAGCGTATGCCGAAGTACTAGAGGTAAGCGGTAGAGGTTCTACATAAATGGTCGATCACAAAGAAGGACCCGATATCCGATACATGCAAGACTTTTCATTTCTTTCCACTTTATGTTACTTAATACTTCATTTCATTCGTTATCATAACACGTAAAGCCACAGGAAAGACAAACATACATCATAATAAGGAACATTAACATGCACCGACATCACGTCATACAGGGCAACATCATACATACATAACATGCATCATGCATAAACATGCAACATCATCATCATTATGCCCTACCTGCTCTCTAAGGCCATAACAGTTATCTTACATACTCTTACGGGAACCTTTACGTCAAAACTTACATCTGCACTTTCCCCCGAAAGTCAGAAGTCAAACTACACTTTCCTTCGGGTGCAACAGCCCTATTCGTGCGTATGGACACCCTTCAGTCGCATGGCCTCCATGCGACTGAACATCATGCGATTGGACTCATGCGGATGAACATCTATGCGAATGGACATCCATTCGTGCGTATGGACCTCATGCGGATGGAACTAATACGAATGAGCACCTATGCGACTAACCTCATGCGAATGGACTCATGCGACTAAACACCTATGCGACTGGACCCTCAGTCGTATGACTCCCCATGCGACTGGACACCCAAGTGCGAATGAACCCTTAGTCGTGCGATTGAACCCTCAATCATGCGAATGAATCCCAATCGTGCGAATGAACCTCAATCGCCTCTCAATCGGCCGTATGGCCCTCATTCGGTCGCATAGCCCTAGCTGATGCAGAATGGAGTTCATCCCGAACCCAATCTGCCATTTTCGGCCTCCAAGCTCATCCAAACCCATTCTAAGCCTAAATCAACCATTTTAGACCTTAGGAATGCATACCACAACACCATACAAGCACACACAAGCCCGGAAACATACTCTAAACACATCACACGCAACACACCCAAATGGGTCAAACACATACACATACAAAAACAGGTTTTTGATGCTTTCCAGCCCCAAAATCAGTTGAAAACAAGTAAAAGTGGGGTCTTAGAACTCACACAAACGAGCACAACGACAAGGGCTTCGATTTGGCTTGCTACACGACGATTTTGGCCACCCGAACTGGCACTTTTTCCTCTTTTCTTCCTTTCTCTCTTCTCCTCTCTTTGGTGGCTGATTTGTGAGTGTGAAGGAGAGGGTAAGGGCTGCCCTCTCCCTTATATACTCCCATTCACCCGACTCTCTTTCGTTGGCGAGTTTGGTCCCTCGACTTTGGACTTATTTCTTTTTCTTCCTTCGTCGGCTACAAAATAATAAATAACCGGGTGTTACCTAAGGCCCGAAGGAATCTCACCTAATCTCAGTCAAACGCATATTCAGATATCTCAAAGGAAAACCGGCTCTAGGGTTATGGTATCCTTATGAAGGAAACTTCGAGTTACATGGATATACTGACAGTGATTATGGGGGATGTAGTCAAGATAGAAAATTTACTACGGGTGCATGTCAGTTTTTAGGTCCCAGATTAGTCTCATGGCAGTGTAAGAAACAAACAAATGTCTCAGTATCAACTGTAGAAGCTGAGTACATAGCTGCATCAACAGAATGTTCTCAAATCCTTTGGTTACAAAACCAACTGCTAAATTACAGGTTCAATTTTCTTAAAACTCCTATTTACATTGATAACACCGCTGCTATGTTTATAATAGCTAATCCTGTTCAACATTAAAAAACAAAGTATATCAAAATTCGATATCATTTTCTCAGAGATAACTCTGAAAAAGGTTTAATCATTTTGATTCAAATTTCAACTGAAAAACAATTAGCTAACCTGTTTACGAAAGCCTTTTTACCAAAAAGGTTTGAGTATCTGGTTGAGTCTATTGGTCTTATTAATCATGTTCAAAACTGATTTTGTTTCATCAAAATGATAAGAACCCTCCCTCCTTTTCATAAACACATCAAAAGGAATACTATCAAAGTTGACTGCCTGATGGTAAATATTGTGTGTGTGTGTGTGCTAAAGGGAAAAGCAAATACAAAATTAGAAATTGAAAAATCAAAATGGAAAATATAAAATGAAAATACAAAAATATAGGTTTAGATGTTTCATTTCTTTAGGATTGAATCTGCCTCAACATGTGAGAAATGATAGTACATCATATATAATCAGTTGCATACTTCACTCGATAATAAAGTCTGACATGATCAGATATGATGTGCTGGTATACTCATGCAATTATACTGAAAAAGTAGATTCATGTGATTTAACTAAATCATTATGCATTAGTGGGTATTCATCTTAGTTCATATGAGTGGTGTTGACTTATCTGATTGATTGCTTGTCAAGTCACAACCTCACACCTGATGATGATATGAATAACCATGAGATCTGTTTACCGCATATGTTCACTTCTCTGTTATGAGTCATCATAGACCTGAAGTGACGAGATATCCTCTATTGTAAGTCATTACAGACCTGGATATTCTCACCTGATGCAAAAGATGCCAATGTGCACAATCCTGTCAAAACCATTTGATAATCTCTAAGAAAACCACCGGATTCAGGGATTACCTAATGGCTTGTCCATGGTGGTTTTCTTAGAGATTATCAAATGGTTTTGACCATAATGTTTCTCTCATTGACCTAAACATGAGATCTGGTTATACATATATGTCAGGTAATTAAGCTGAGAAAAAGTGCTTGCTTGCATACCTTGACGAGGGTTGGACTCTCTAAGTCTAAGTGTGAGTTCCATAATATCATATCTAATAGAACCTTAACAATCCAAGAATTGAAAAAGTAAGTGTGTTGATACTTTTACCAAAGTACTCATTGTCTATCCTTAGATCTTGTGTCTCCTTTGCTTAGTAATGCTGACTTGGAACATACCTGATCAGGATTTAATCATTGTCCAAGACTATTCAAAATTTTTTTTAATATGCTGAATATTATCTGATATGATCTCACTGCAGGCATATGATTCAGTGCATATATAGATGTGTTTTTATTCTGCTTTCTTTTGATTTTTGCATGATTTTATATGTGCAGGCATGTTAATAATGATTGTTTTCCTCAGTTTCCAACTTATATAAACTTCTAAGTTTGTGAACTTAAAAGTTTAGGGGGAGTAAAAATTGAAAAAGAGAAAATCAAAAAAAGATGATGTTAAATTTTCAAGTATGTGTGTGTTTGATATGATTCAAAAATGAACCTAACAAAATTTCAAATTGTTTTTGATTTGAAATATGGAAAAGCTTCTTGCAAATGATTGAGTTGAGATTATTTGAAATTTTTGAAAATTTCAAAATTTTTGAGACTAAAATGACGGGAAATTAATTGAAAAGAAAAGTTAAAAGTTTGAGTGAGAATATAAAAAATTTTAAATAATAAAGTCAAAAAGTCAAAATTTTATGTGGTCAAAAAGTCAAAGTTAAAATTTGACCAAGGGTTGACAATTTCATGAAGAACATTAAAAATTTTCAAAATTAGAGTTTAAGTGTTTATTGTGAAAAATTATAATGTGTGAAGTATGAAATGATCCTCATGCGTCTAAATAGTGACCATAAGTTCAAGTTTAGAAGCATGATGAATTTTCAGTTTTAAGACAAGTGTTGGGCGTTTTGATTCCAACTCATGCGCCTAAACAGTAGTCATGAGTCTGAAAATTTGGTTAAGTCTTGGGCGTTTTACACTGTCATGCGTCTTAACAGTACCATACATTTCATGTTAAAAATAAACCAAGTGTGGACTCTTGAAAGCCCATGCACCTAAACAGTTCTCATACGAACTGAGGGCACATGTTTTATTAAAGTGTTAGGCGTTTCAGGATAGGTCATGCGCCTGAATAGTGCTCATGCGCCTAAACAGGGTTCATGCGCCTGAACAGTGCAAATGCACCTAAGTCCTTTGATAAATTGACCAAGTGTAACTCATGCGTCTAAGTCTCATGCGACTAAACATGGGTAATGCGCCTGTACAGTGCGAATGCTTCTAAACTTCATGCGTCCCAACAGTGGTCATGCACCTACACAGTTGCAATGCGTCCAAAGATTTTTCACACTTATATAAATTCAACACTTGACAGATTTCAACTATTCGAACATTTTCACTCATTTTACACTCTGTTCTTACACTTAGTCTCCCGAAGAGCATTATTCTCATTGTTTAGATTGATTAGCTAAGATTGTTGACATTCTAAGGTATAATTAGTGATTCTAAACAACGTGTTGAGTATATTTCATCACATCATTGTCTATAATCATCTCATTCAAATGGGCGTTTGAACCCTATTCAGGCGTTCGAACCCTAAGAACTTAGATAATTTGAAAATTTGATGATAAAATGTGATTGATTGTTCAAAATTAAATCTAAGATTGTTGTTTAGACATGTTTTCGACTTGTTTAACATCAATAAATCTGAATTTCATCACAAAGTTATTTGATGATTCATGAGTTCATCAGTGATAAATAATAATAAAAAATTTGAATAGAATTGAATCGACAAATTGAATTTTTCAGATAAATTAGGTTGTAAATCATCAAAACTCAACAAATTATTTCAAATTAACAAAAAACAAAGAACTTAATTGATTGTATATGTTAAAATTTGATTAAACATAAAAATTCAGTTAGTGTTTTAACACTTAGAAATTTTTTCATAAATAAACATGATCAAATTTTACAGGATAAAATCTATTAAGTACAAAATTTAAAATAAATGAAGGACTTATAACATGATATATGTTTGTTAAAAACTCATAAGAATGATTAATTTTTACTAAAAAACAATTGAGAACTCAAGTGTGTTGAACATTTAGAATATTTTCAAAATTTTTGAATATAAAATTAACAAAATGTTTTGAGAGTTATACTAATAAAGTTCTTTCATACTTATTGTTGTTTACTTGTGTATTACAGATGGCTGAGTTAAAGTTTGAGCCAAAGTATAATGTTGCAGCTTTTCTGGATGAAGATGTTAGAGAAGCAACAGGATATGAAGAGATGATCAGATTCATTTTGAGGACTAAGTATGTTTATGCCATGTGTGCATGCCCAGCTATCAATGCTAGACTGATAAAGAAGTTTTGGAGAACAGCTGAGGTGGACAGAGATGATAAAGGGCACAAAGTACTTAGAGGTTTTGTGACTAATGATAGAATGATAGAGGTCTTTGAGCAGACAATCAGAGTTGCCCTTAGACTGGAAGAGAATGAACCTCAAGATCTATCTGAGTACACATTTGATGAATGTAGAGAAGTTTTCATGTTGATAGGACACCCAGATAACTTCCCTAAGAAACAATTCTTCAAGGAAAGGGTGTATAATCATTGGAAATTACTGTGCTACATATTCCAACATTGCATTTCCAAGAGAAGCGCTTTGATGGAATTCATTTCCAGTGGACATTGCTTCACCTATCATTGCTTTAGCCACAAACAGAAGATTTAACATGGCTAAATGGATCATGAATGGTTTCATTTTTAATTTGGAAAAAGGGAAGAGAAATAAGTATTTGATGTACCTAGATTTCTTCAGTTAATCATCAATGAAGAACATCCAGATTTGTATGTACATGGTGTAGTAAGTGACAGACTTGAGCTTGAACATATGTCTGAGATTGTTCACAAGAGGTTGGTTGTTATTACTGGAGCTCCAAATGTTCCTTTATTTGAGTACATGAGGAATGTTGCAATGGATGAGGTTGATATTCATCAATAACATTTTCATTTGATTAAAGGAGAACCGGTGAATTCAAATGATCTGATTGAAGATGTAATTAAAGAAATAGTAGAAGAAGAAGACGATGAAGATGAGGATGAAGAAGAACAAGATAATGATGATAGTTCTTTAGATGATGATGATAGTGATGATGGAGATAATCAAGGAGGTGAAATTAGAGGAGATGAAGAAGAAGTTGATAAGGAAATGGACAGTGAAGAAACTATATCTGATCAAAGAGATGAGACTGTTGGTCATAATGGAGATGATGATGAGATGATTGATGAAAAAAGAGAGATTGGGAATGATGTGAATGATGAAGCTGATGATGCTAATATGGATCAAAATCAAACATTTGATTTTGAGTTTATGGATGCTATGTTATCTGAGCCCATTACACAGAATGTAAGTTCTGGTGTACAATCTCCAAGTCAAATTCAAGAACAACAGTTGATGGTGTTGAATGAATTAGTTTTGAAACAAACAAGGGACGTGTGTGTTCAAACTGAAAATGATAATGATGAGGAAGTAGTTGATGATTTAAAAGCAAAAGTTGCTAAACAAGATGAAAGGATAAAGAAACTTCAAGATGAGAATGATGTGTTGAAGGTTGACAATGAAAAGAAAGATAAATTGATTGTTGATTTAGAAGAAAAGATTAAAGATCTTAATGAAGAGATAGAGAAATTGAGAGAGAATGTACAAGAGAAAGAGAAAGAAACTGAAGCTCCTTTGAATGAAAAAGATAATAAAGAAGAATCCCAGGTCATAGTTGTTAGGAAGTATACTGAAGCTGAGAAAGGAAAAAGAAAGTTAGATGAAGTTGAAACTGAATCAGTATCTAAGTCAAAAGCTCAAAAGACTACTGAAGATATTGCATGTAGAAAAGGAAGAAGTACAACAACAAATAGAAGCACTTGATTATCTTGATTCTGATTTTCCGGAGGAATGGTATAATGAAATCTTAGAAGAGGAAGATATTTGTGAAGGAGTTGACTCACCAATGATAAATGTGAATGAAGATATTCCAATTCCAGTAGACTTTGAAGACAGATATAATTATCTAGTCAGACAAAAGTAAAATAGAGTATTCTTAAATGGATTGACAGTGTCTCAGATCAAAGAAGAGTATGAAAAGTGCATGATAGCAGAGTCATCAGCACCAGTTGATCCGAGTGAAATAAGTTTAGAACATGGTGAGTGGGCACCAATGAGTGAAAGTATAAATATTGATGATATTCCTGAGGAGGAATTGCACCATCCTGATCCTGATGATATGAGTATTCCAGCATTGAGGATGTGGTTGCAATCAAGGAATTATCCTTGGAAAAGACTTAAAAGATTGCAAGGAGAATCATTAAGGAAGTTGGTGAAAAGTTTTTAACAAACTGAGAAGATGTATAACAAAATGATAGTATTATACATTGATAATCCTCAGTACCTGGAGATTACAAAGAGAACTAAGATTCTAAAGCCTCAAGAGATAAAATCCATGGAGCTAGTAAGAAGAACACATGAAAGAAGGAAAGAATTGATGAGGATGTTTCCAAACACTGAGCAGCAAGCCTATAGAGTTGATTTGGATCAAAAGCAGTTGTGGAACAAGGCAAGATCTGCAGGTGATTTGGTGAGGAATGTGATTCAAACAGGACAATTTATATCAGAGCTTCTGAATGCTATGATTGTGCCTGATAAAACAAAGGATGTAAAGATAGTTGCCTGGAAGTACGATGAGGTGTTTGATGCTTTCTTGATAAAACGAGTAAATGCTATATATGATGTGTATCATTTTTACTCGAGTATAGTTACTTTACCAGTGCAAGACTTGAAGGAACTACATAAGTTACCACACCCCTCCAAAGCTGTTAGAGGATAGAACTTTGTGAAGTTACTTGATAGAGGAATCACACGGATGCCATCGTTTCTTCAAACAAGGTGTGATCAAGAAGATAAGGCTTATTTTGACACACTGAGAAGAGTTGAGAAGAAAGGTGAATCTAGATCAGAAATGGCTGATAAATATCTAGAAGCTTTTGGAGATAAATACTTTGAGAAAGTAACCAATCCTGGTTTGAAAGTAATTGATGGTACTCAAACGACAAAACCAATCAAGAGATGGTTTTATTATTCTGATACTTTTCATCTGAAGCTGGTGAGAAATGAAGATGATTGGGAGAAAGACTTGATAAGTCTATTTGAAGTTTTTGAACTGAAGTTACTGCATCCAAGCTACATCTCATTTTTGTCTAATAAGAGATTTGAGCAAGTATCATTAGTTGGCTGAACATGATAGAAAGTATTTTATGACGATCGTCAAAGTGATGAATGCAGCCATGGATCAGATTTCGTTGAGGAAAGCTCTGGCATATGCTAATATAGTCAAGAAAGATATTCATAACATAGAGTTCATAAGGATATCTAGTAAAGGGGTGTTGGAGGTGCATGTGAAAGATCAAACTGATCCAATTGAATTATATGCAAATGTTGATATAGCAACATTATCTAAGGAGACTTTGCAAGTGATGGATGCTATAAAGATAAAAACGAATGACTCAAAACCCGAGCAAGGGAAATTAGCTGAAAAATTCAAGTCTTCAATAAAGAAAGCTTTGAGAGAACTAGAGCTGTACAAGGAGAAGCCCATGTTCAAGATCAAAGAGGAGCGTGAAGATTTTTTTGACTGAAGACAAATGCAAATCTTAGGGGGAGTATTGTTAGAGCCTTAAAGATTAGCATTAGTTTTTAGTTTTCATTTTTGTCATAGTATAAGGACTTATTATGTAAATATATGTTCCTTAGTTTTCTTGTATTAGTATAAATAAGATTATTTGTAGTTTGCAGGTAAGACTTTTGAAATAGAACTCTCTTATTTGTACTTGTAATCCTTTGCTAATATCAATGAAATCACTATGAGTTTTTCTGATATCTTTGCTTAGTTGATTACTTTGTGCATATTATTGTCAATTGTAGTTCATCATTAACACAGATCGATCCATTTGAACCTATCATTTACCAAAATATTCATGGCGACCATTTTTTCCTAAAATGTTCATGAAAATTCAGTCTACAAGTCCCCCTAGTCAATAATGATCCAGCCAAACCCAACCATTGAATTTGCCCATTTTTAACTATATTCTATAACCTAAGCACGCGTTCAGCACATAAAGATAGCTAATTCCATACGACATACGTCGCAGGTCAGGAACACACCATATGTAAAGTTGCAGGCTGAAACAACTTGTATAACACATCAGCCAGTTGGCAATACACATAAACTAACAGGCTTATTAAGGCGGTAACTTGATTGAGGATATAGGCTTAGCAAACGCCATTTGGGGTCGTCCTTCACCCATGGGATCGTCTGAGCAGAATTTTAGGGTGAGTTTGTATCTAATATACAAGCTAAGCCCGCATCTTGATTACTAGGGTTAGCTGTATTCAAGATACCCGCTAAGCCTTTATCTTGATTGCTAGGGTTAGCCTTCAAGTTGGTGCTAACATGAATCTTGAAGGTCGATTATGGAGAATTTTCAATCTTGGTTATCACAATGAAAAGTAAAAACAAATTCAATTGTGTGTTGTGGTGACTTCACTTTGATCGGTTCTTAACTCTTTACCTCTTATTACTTTTCTTTATATACAACACCATCTAAGATTATTGATGCTCTTAATCAGATACGAAGAAAGTTTTTATGGGGTGGTGCTCGTGACAACTTAAAAGTAAACTATTATCATGAGATAGAGTCACAACTTCTAAGTAAAAATGAGGATTTGGGAATAGGATCATCGAAGGCTTCCAACATCGGCCTTTTGGCACGTTAGTGGTGGTGGTTTAAGACAAAAAGCATAGGCAAATAGGGCGAATTATCCTTCCTGAGATCATAGAATGGGATCTTTATGATCAAATTTAATTAATAAAGTGGGTCATGGGAATCTGATATTTTTCTAGCTGGACTGATGGGTTCGGGAGGCTTCCTTTTGCGATCAAGAATCTCGTCATTGTTTGCAATAGAGCAAAACAAATAGGGTGACGATTGAGATATGTGCTAGTACGAACTTTGACCCGATGGTCTTGTCCTAACAATGGAAACGAGAGTGTAAAGAGGTTGTTGAAAATATAAGTGTGATGATTGTTGAAAATTAGAAAATCTCATTAAAGGTTGTTTGTTAGTCAAGAGTGTAAAGAGGTTGTTTTGTAATGTTTCTCGTCAAGGAATGCTTTGTTACTTTCAATGGAATAATTGGATTTTCTAAGAATGTCAACATACTTAAATGGCGAGCAGAATTGCGTTGGAATCCTACTTATGTTGCTCTTTTTCATAGGAATATCCATGTTGATTTTTTGATACTTAAGTCGTGTGGTGAATCTGATGAAACTATTTAACTATTACATGTTCTTTTAAAAACATAGTTAGGGCATTCGTGAATTAATGGTGCAATCATCCACCGATTTATGTTTTTTTTACAAGGACTTGATAGAGAATCATAATTCAATGTTCGGTAATGGATGTAAATGTAAATTGGATCAAACTATTATTCTCATTTCTTGTTGTTGTATCCATAAGAAAAAAATAATTGTGTTTTTTAGCCTGAGATTGATTTCACCTACAAAGATTATTGTAGATATCAAGATTCTTGAGTTTTATGGGTTAAGAATAGGATGAGATTGAAAGCTTGGAATGACAATTTTGAAGTCAGCTAGATAATAACAGTCTAGGTGATTATTGAAGGTCATTTAGGTTGTTTTTCATTTTCCCTTTCAGTTTTATGTTTACTTTTAGTTTCTTGTTATCCTCTATTTAATAAATCTTTGCTTTTTATATAAGAGAAAATGGATTAGAATTTTAAAATGCCACGTATGAGATATACGAGCGAAGTAGTTTTCCAGAGACGAATTTCACAGACCTATAGTAATGTTCGGATATTATTGCACACATACAAGTAGTTCAAGGATCATTCGGTCTTTATTTACTAATAGTGGTGTGGAAAGAACAATTCCATTTACATAGGATACTGCATTAACTTGAAAAATGTAAGCGTAAAGCCCCAATCGGTGGTCCTCTTGTCGGAAATTAATATTATAATTTAAAGACCCGTTAGTCTAATCCCTCCAACGACGTCGTTTCCGTCCCCATCACAGACAATAAATTCAAGATAGCCGTTAGACTCATAATAATAATTTGAATCAAAATTCAAAACCCTTTTCCTCACCTCACATCTCACTCAACACCGTACACAAGTTCCAAATTTTCTCTCCTTCGTCAATCTCTCTCTCTGATAATAATCGATCTCTCATATTGAGGCTTTTGGTGAGTTTTAATTTCTTTGTTAGTGTTTAATTTGAGGTAATTTTGTTCTTCTGTTGTCGTTTCGTTAAGTTTCCATCTAGGGTTTCAGATAGAATTTGTTTGATTGTCAATTGATGAACTGTAGTCGATTGCTATACCATACATAGATTGTTTGATTGGAGATCTGTGGTTTTTTTCTCAAACGAAGTTGAAATCCGAAATATCAGTTGTATATTGGGAAATTTTGATTGACGGGAATCGCTAGTTATGGAAACAATCTGTGCTATTTTCTTTGGTTATCAGCAACTGTTTGCTGTCTATTTTTAAGAAGTTTTTTTTAGGCATGTTTTTGTGGTCATTTGAAATAGCCACTGAATGTATAGATGATTTTAATATGCACAAAAGCAGAATTTAGCTGAAGAAAAAATGAGAATGTATGTAGTTACTAGACCAATTAAGTGAACACATTTTGTAATCTATAATCACTTTTCAGTGGTTCTTTGGCACTATAATGTCCCACATCCTTAATTAACTTGTGTACTTTGGTTTTATCTTTGCTAGTTTGTACTAACATATATGATTGCTAAACTGATTATCTGTTGCGTAGTTGGGATCAATACAAGATGACGTTAAAGAGCGTTCCTGCTACACCAGTTTCAAAAATTGAACGGACGCCAATATCAACACCTGGAGGGTCAAGGGTTAGGGAAGAGAAAATCGTTGTAACAGTACGGTTGAGACCACTAAACAAACGGGAGCAATTGGCTAAAGATAATGTGTCATGGGAATGTATTGATGACCATTCTATTGTATATAAACCACTCCCTCATGAACGTGTTGTTCAACCATCCTCGTTTACATTTGGTATGCATTTCAGATGTCAATTTATGAACTTATTGTTGATCATAAAGTTTTAATTTTGATTTGTGAGCTAATGAACTTGTTTCCTGTTCTTGCAGATAAAGTTTTTGGTCCTGAAGCTATCACAGAATCTGTCTATGAGGAGGGTGTAAAGACTGTTGCATTGTCTGCACTAATGGGAATAAATGGTAACTGTCATATTATAGTTATGCATTAACTCTTCTATTTCACTTGTCCTTAGATCATTTATCTGTTTTTTGGATTTAATCTCACATTTTGTTTCAGCAACCATATTTGCATATGGCCAAACAAGCAGTGGAAAAACTTATACAATGAGAGGAATCACTGAAAAGCTGTTAATGATATTTACCAGCATATAATGAATGTAAGTTATTAGAGATAAATATGTTTTTGGCCACTGCAACTAATTTGGAAGAAAGGACTTGCGTGTTGTTAACACTTAAGAACTGTCTTCTTACAGAATCCAGAAAGAGAATTCAGAATAAAAATATCAGGTCTAGAAATCTACAACGAAAATGTGCGGGACTTGTTGAATTCTGAAACGGGGCGCAATCTAAAGCTTCGAGATGATCCCGAGGTAATATCTAAAACATATATTTTCTTAAAATTCAATCTTATTCCAGTATTACTGATTACGTTTTCTAATGCAGAAAGGAACAGTTGTAGAGAAGTTGGTGGAGGAAACAGCCACTGATGATCAACACTTGCGCAATTTAATCAGCGTTTGTGAAGGTAAAACAGTAAATTCCTGATTTTACGTGAGTTTTTCTGGAAGCTATATTAACTCTTGTGTGCTTTGCAGCTCAACGACAAGTTGGTGAAACTGCTTTGAACGATACCAGTTCCCGATCACACCAGATTATAAGACTGGTAAGCATGTACATTTTAATTCAGAAACATGGGATTTTTATGCTTTGTATACATGTGAGGATTCATCATAAATACTCTAATCTGACAATGCAGACGATAGAAAGCACAGTCCGGGATAATTCAGACTGCGTGAGGTCCTTTGTTTCAAGCCTGGTATATTTTGTAATTTACCTTAGACATATCTAATACTCCCACCGCTGCAAAATTAGTCTCCACTTAATAAATATCAAACAGTTGTAGGAATGTGCAATAATGCATTTTCAAAGGGTTAAATGTCAGTTAAAGCAGTTAAATCATATTGTACAACTACGGATAGAATGGGAAACTTGACTAATTGTTTTGGAAGTGGACATTTTTTTGGACAAGCTAAAATAGAAAGCTGGATACTTATTAAGGGATGGAGGGAGTATTATTTATCATGAACAAAGACTAGAGACAATCAACCAATCAATTTTTTGCAGAACTTTGTAGATTTAGCTGGAAGTGAAAGAGCATCACAAACAAATGCTGATGGTGCCAGGCTCAGGGAAGGCTGCCATATTAACCTTAGCTTGATGACTCTCACAACAGTGATTAGAAAGCTGAGGTCAGTAGATGTGTAGATTTTAATTAGTTTAAGAATTAAACCTGAAAATGTCTTCTCTTCTCATATTGTTTTATTCAGTCTTCATTTGATATTTGTCCAAATTCCTTTCAGACAATTTCTGGTTGCCCCTACTTGTAAATGTATTTTAAATCCAAAGTCAATTGATTTAAATAGGATTGTCATGTATGTCAAACTGGATGGGTTGTGTTCAGGTCAAATTAGGTCAGGTTGGGAAGTGATACACTATTGTATTAAGCTTAAATAAAAGTGTGTTGAATATGATTACATATGCACTTTGTGTGACTGTTGATCCGTTTGACCTTTTTCCTTTGAATTAATTTTTGTTCCCCTTGTTTGACCAGTCATGGGCTAAACATAACCTAGATAGACCACATCTCTAAAAATTACATCTATCCACTAGTTTGATTGCATGTTCAACCCTTATTAAGCTTGTTGCTTATAATTTTTATCCTTTCATGCACTAATTTGTTGCAAGCATATATTTATTTCCTCATCCTCAAATTTAATTATATTTGTGAGGTTCTGTTTAGTCTTATATGGGAGGAACATCTGATTGGTTATATATCTATCAGCTCATATGATGATGTTGTTTGCAGTGTTGGAAAGAGAAGTGGTCATATACCATACAGAGACTCTAAGCTCACTCGCATACTACAACACTCATTAGGTGGCAATGCCCGTACTGCCATAATATGCACTTTGAGCCCAGCTTCAAGCCATGTCGAACAGTCGAGGAATACTCTCTTCTTTGCTACAAGGGCAAAGGAAGTAACCAATAATGCCCAAGTTAACATGGTACACAAACTTTCCCTGGAGGTCATATATATATCCTTATGCACATAACTTGTTGTTTGCAGTGTCCAAAGCTGTTATTATCGACAGGTAGTGTGTCATGATTGCAAAACTCTTAGTTTCAGTTGGTATGATTTAAAATGATTAAGGAATATTTATATTATTTCCTTCTCTTCCCAATGTCTCATGCAAAATGGTCAAATTAGTAGCAGGCCAAGTTGAATTGAATCACACCTGTTTTTCTTTAATTCTTAAAGTTAAATATAAACACCTAGCGTGTGAAATATAACTACACACTTTTGTTATTTTAATAGTAATAATATAATTGATGTGATTCTGTACATTAAGATTACAAGACTCATTGCTTATTGAGCAAATTATTTTAATTGACCCATTAATAAATAAATGGGTCTAACTCACAATTTTTAGTTTCAACAAATATACATATAAACATATTACCTTCTTGTGCTCTCATACTTTTAACTTGTACTTTCAATGACACATTCTAAGGGTGTTGTTCTGTTGCTGAAATTTTGATCAGGTTGTTTCGGACAAGCAATTGGTTAAACATTTGCAGAAGGAAGTTTCCAGACTAGAAGCTGAGTTGCGTACTCCTGATGCATCTAACGATAAAGATTTAAAGATTCGTCAGGTATATACAAGATAACATTATTTAAAAGAAGTTACTTAAATGAAATTCTAATATTGATTTCTTTTAGATGGAAATGGAAATTGAAGAACTGAAGAGACAAAGAGATCTTGCACAGTCACAGGCCGAAGAGCTACGTCGAAAGCTTGAAGAAGAACCAAAGGTTTTACTCTCTTCCTTTGATTGTTTCTTTGTTTTTAGTCACTTGATTATTTAAAAAGGACAGTTTTGGGTTATGTCAAGTTAAGAAAAGTTTTATCTGAATAATAAACAGGTCAATAGAGCCTGAAGTATGTCATAGTGCATTTTCAATGCATAAAAGTCTCTTATATTAATTTAGTTAGAAAATCAAATTGAAATAGTACTTGTTTCCCATCTTTTCTTTTAAACTTATTTTTCAATTTTGGACAAAAGTTGTTTACCATCAACCTAACACAACTCAATTTGATTTCTCTTTCTATGTTCTTGATGATGTTAAGTCAAATGTAGATGCAATAGTTTCGACCTATTTACTTATAAATGGGTTGAGTTGGGTTTATTTTATCTTTGATGTGTCTAACAGATAAAAACACAAAAATGAGGTAAAAAAGAAATGGATCAAAAGAGTTGAAACTAATGGAAGTGTATAATTTAATGCATAAAACCTCTTTAATGGTTTTGTTAAAGAATCTTTTTGTTGTATTTGTAATTAACTTATGTAACCATACTTGACATAGTAATTATTGACTAAAATAGTACAATTTTGGGACCTTTAATCATTTGATCATCATAAGCTGAGACCTTCTTCAGTAAATTAATTTCTTCAACCATCACAGGAATTGAAGCCACAAGCATCTCCAGCTCCATTGGCTAAGAAATGCCTATCATTCTCTGGAACATTACCATCAGTCCTTGAAGGCAGGGAACGAACTCGTTTTGAGAAAACAAGAAACACAACAGTTAGACAAAGCATGAGACAATCGTCAACCGCTCCCTTCACACTGATGCATGAAATCAAGAAACTTGAACACCTTCAAGAACAGCTCGGTGAAGAAGCAAATCGTGCCTTAGAAGTACTACACAAGGAAGTTGCTTGTCATAGACAAGGAAACCAAGATGCGGCCGAGACCATTGCTAAATTGCAGGCGGAGATCCGCGATATGTGTGCAGTCCGGACGACACAAAAAGAAGTTAATGTTGACCACATGGTCCCCGCGGTCAACAAAAGTGTGAGTGCAAGTCTCAAAGATGAAATTACCCGACTCAATTCACAAGGAAGCAACATTGCCACCTTAGAAGAACAGCTGGAGAACGTTCAGAAGTCCATTGACAAACTCATCATGTCTCTTCCTAGTAACAACAACACTGATCAACAAGTCAAAAGTCAGTCAAAGAAGAAGAAGTCTCCGGGTCCATTAACTTCAAGCAACTTGATCAACAAACCAAGTTTCATAAGATCTCCATGCTCACCTATGACATCTGCTCGAGAAGTAATGGATGAAAATAGAGCTCCTGATGAAGAAGAAGATGTAGTATTGTCTGAAGATAAAGAGGTGATGAATCCAAAGGGCGAGGAAGGTGCAGATGTCACATCAAAGGAAAATACACCACATAGACGTTCGAGCTCTGTTAATATGAGGAAAATGCAGAAGATGTTTCAGAATGCAGCTGAAGAGAATGTGAGGAGCATCCGGAACTATGTTACTGAGCTTAAAGAACGTGTCGCCAAGCTGCAATACCAGAAGCAGCTTCTTGTTGGTCAGGTAACATATTGATTGCCATATGTTTTCTTGTTCATTTTATACAGCTGCCAAATGGGTGGGCTGGGTAACCTGTAGACTGTAGTTATTGTGTTGATACAGAACCCCTTTAATCCAGTTTTTTAATGAATAATTAGTGTGTCAAAAAAGCTTATAGTTTCACTAAGTAATCTAATTTTTGAATCAATTGGGAGACTTATTACATTTTAGATGTAACATAACAACCTGAATCGACATTATAAATGTATATCAAACACTTTTTGTTGACCCAAAACACTTTTTGATCTAGTTTTTAATGTATATCAAACACTTATGTGTGTCAAATACATAAGTACCATAAACAAAGTTATATTACTCGATGAGGTTCTAGTTTTTTGAAAATATGGTTTAGATGGAGTTGTTATGCATTAAACATAAACATTCTTTGTCTTTCTGAATCATTTCTTTCCAACATTAAACTGACTGAATTTTGATGATTATATAATGTATTTTCTTCCGTCAGGTGCTTGCGCTGGAAGCTAATGAGCAAGCTGGATATGATCTGGAAGCCGATGACAATGCAGCAGATATACCTGAGGTGTCCCCGGTCCCTTGGCATATCAAGTTTAGGGAACAAAGGCAGGCGATCATAGAGCTGTGGGATGCTTGTTTTGTATCAATTATTCACAGAACTCAATTCTATATGCTGTTTAAAGGAGACCCTGCTGATGAAATCTACATGGAGGTTGAGCTCCGGAGACTCAGTTGGCTACAACAACATTTGGCTGAACATGGCAATGCGACACCAGGCCGTGGTGCTGATGAGCCCACAGTCTCCATTACATCAAGGTTCCTAATAAATTCTTATTTTCATATTCTTATTTTCCATTCTCATTTGGAAGGCAAAAATCCTGAGTTATACTCTGAACATTGCAAATATAGTTGGAAAATGCTAGGTTGGGCAGCGGGTCAAAGTGGGCACCTTTAATGGGTCAGTCTAGTCGGGTTGACTTGATACGGTTTTGCATAAAGTTTTTTTTATTTTTTTTACCCTTTTTGTACTAGTTCTTCTGATTTAAGAGAGCTTTTACATGTTTATTATATAAGACTGGAGCAGATGGACATGTAAGACAGGTTGGGTAGTAGGTCAAAATAGGTACTTTTTTACACATCAGTTTAGGAGGGTTGACCTGAAAAAAATTCGCTCAACATTTTTGATCTAGTTCTTTTGTATTAAGAGTTTTCACACGTTTTTTACTTTTCTTTTTGATTACACATCAGTTTTCACACATTTGTTACTTTTCTTTTTGATCTAGCTCTCTTCTGATCTAAGAGTTTTTACATTATTTAAACATCAAGGTGACTTTCAACCTATTTTCTTTTTAAGCAATTATATTCTATTTTACATGCTTGACTCTTTACAGTTATATAACTTGAGTTAACCCAACCTGTTACCACCCACCACCCGACTAAAGTATGCAAAAAAACCCCAACACTGCTGACCCGCCATATCCCTGTGTGCAATCCTTAGAGCCTGAAGCCGGGAAAGGGAGTTTCTAAGCAAAGAGGCTAAATACAACCCGTTTGACAACCGAAGAGAGAGAATTGTTATACATGAAATGGGACGTTCCCCTTGAAGGAAAACAACGCAGGATTCAATTTATAAGCAAACTGTGGACCAATCCTCATGACTCTGCACATGTACAAGAAAGTGCAGAGATCATTGCAAAGCTCGTTGGCTTCCGTGAAGGCGGAAACTTGTCGAAAGAAATGTTTGAGCTCAACTTTGTGCTTCCAACCGATAATAGACCATGGATTATGGGATGGAACCCCATTTCAAACCTTCTCAATGTGAGATGACAACAATTCTTGTTTTGCAAGTAAGAATATGACATTCCTTCTTTATTCTTTTGTTTTTATTGAATCTTGGTGTCTCCAAGTTCAGAATAACTGTCTATTTCAATTTATTACTCTTTATCAGAATATATATATGTACATGTGTATGTACATTGTACACTTCTGGATCATTTGTTCATTCCTACTTTCTTTTCTGGGTTACAGTGTGTTATTATTGAGCCAATTGTGTTTAAAATGGAAAAATTAATACGATTGTCTTAAAAGTTTAAATTTTTAAACAAGCGTTTTAGATACCGACCCGTTTTGACTATGACCCAACCCGCTCCACTACTATTTTACAAGCTCTAAGGACTCTTATCATGATGCAAACTCGTAACCCAAGTGATTAGCGTGTTGGGTTATCCATGTTTTTAGGACCATTGAACTAGTTCGGTTGAAAGAACCAATAATAGTCCCAAAAACACCTGACTCGACTTACAATACAAAAGATCACGTTGTATATATTATTATCATATTACAGTAAACATGCAAGTTCATAACAAAGATAAAGCAGTCACACATCGATGGATACGTAAAACATAAATTATTTTATTCCTAGTAACATAACTCCACCTGTGGCTTGTAACACATGATCATGTGTCATTCAACACTTGGGGACTGCAACCCTGCAAATCCTGGCAACTTTCTTTGCATTAGGGGAAGTAACGTAGTTCCTGAGGCTTGGGTTCTTGATGTACTTGCAAAGACATGGCTTCTGTTGTTTTAACTTAGTGCAGCAAAGTTTTGATGGTGGCGAGGAGGACGAGATGGCGCTTGCACATGGTGCAAGCTGGGTTGGGGCACATGTCACCGCCATCGAGACGTGCGACTGGGCTAACACCAGAAGGACTAGTGTTGCTACACATACTGCTATGTTGGTCATGTTTCTTCACTCAAGGCTAAATTTGGTTCCTTTTGGAGTGAAACAATGATAAAATGGCTTGGATGTGTTTCATTACTCAACTCTATTTATAGAGAAGTTATGTCCACTTTATTATACCCCATGCTTACACAAACTTAAAAAAATCCTTTTTTTAATAAATTGGTATTCAGCCAAGACGGGTCGGATAAACACTAGCAAATAGTCTAACATAGTTGACTTTTCTTTATTTTAAATAAAATGATACTTTTTTAAAAAGGAAACGCTTTGTAAATACATCGATTTTTGTCACTTGCGGTCGACATACTCAAAGGGTAAATACAAAAGGGCATTCGGCTCCATGATACCCAGATGTGTTAGTGGTATTTTTTGTAAAAGATTGAGAGTTCAAGTCTTGTGGAAATAGTATAGATTTAAAAGTATATTTACAGTGTGTGAGAAATAATTATTTAAAAGCAATCAAACAAGCACCCAAAAAGAATATTTAAAAGCAGACAAAAATAAATCTAAGTTAACTCACCAACACTCGAATGGTGCTTAAAAGTCCAAACCTGCTTAACTTCAACTTGGAGTGGCTTATGATGTTTGGAAGAGCTTCTTGTTTTCTTGCTTAAAAAAGATAACAAGTTTGTGAAAAAACTTAGGATACTATCATCTTTTATGGATTTTGTTATTTCTAATTCGTACACACGTTAGCTCCTGATATAAGAGTGATAGGAGCACAAAAGCTGAGAGGCTTTTATGGTATCGTTTGAGTAACGTTAGGAGCACCACCATAAAACTTTGAATTAGCTTTGACGACTTGACTTGTTTATTCTACTTTAATGAATAAATGACTTTTACATTAAAATATATATACAATAAGCATGATATACGTTTAAATTTTTTAAAACACCCATTAAAGGAAAAACAGGTTAAAGAAAATGTAAGTGTGCCGCATGTCATAATTTGATTTGGAAAAGAAAATGAAGTTTATAAGATGTAAATGGTAAGTTTAATTAAAGTGGAATAAACATTATTATAACTTGAACCCTATATTTAATTGATAATCAAAATTCATGCTGAAATCACTTCTACTAAATGCTTCCAGCGCTTGTAGCACTTATATTTAATTGTTTCAAGCATTTGTAATCTTTAATGTGATGGAGAAACACTCGATCACAATTCTTTTTGATAATAAACTAAAATCTAGAAAGAAGTACTTTAGAAAATGAAAAATCAAAGAATCAAATGACTTTGTAACAAAGGACGGCATGATATGGTGAGACACGAGGCATCCCACTTGAAGAGTTGAAGATCCCTTGTATGTAAGTTGGGTAGGTGAGTTAAGTTTTTCTTCTTTACTCATTGCTCATAATCATTAACTCACTAACCAATAGTCAAATTAGAAAAGTTAATTATGTTTCGAATTTTTAATTTATTTTATACATTATATATCCTTATAAACTTTTGATATATCACATATATACTCAAATAAAATTTAACATATCATATGTACCTAGATAGAAATTAAAATAGCATTTACACCCTTCATTAAAGATTAAATTATTAGATTTATTAGTTTTAAATTATTTATTAAAAAATTATGAATATAACAATCTTTTAATTTTCTCAAAACATCAAAAATACAATTTACTACTTTTAGTTTATTATTAATTAATACTATTATTAGCACAATATTTACTCTTTTTGTTTATAAATTATCATGATAACAATTATAGTTTTTAATAATTACTATATATTCTATGTCGCGCGTTGAGTGACTCTTCAATGTTGTTTTTAGGCTCAGAATAAGTGATTCTAGTGGCTGCAACTTAAAAATGTTGGCAACGCCAAGCAACGGATACCTTCTTTTGTATCATCACGACCTTGATATAATAAATCACAATACTAGAATTATACAATACGTTAACACTTGAACGAAAGGAACAAGGATATGCAATAATGAGCTGCCAACAGAACCGGTAGCGTCTTATCCGGATATAGTTGGAAATCATGACATGACTCACATGACCACACCATTTCATGCATGTCTCAGACGGGCATGCGCCCAACATTATTGACCCGACTATGTATCTAAGATGAATAATAACACAACATCATCGACTTGCCACAAACCATCAAGCATAATAGCAACCATAGAATCAGATGACAACCTCAACAACATGAAGCTACCCATCGTTACAGCTTTAATCACATCTCAGCTATCCATACGCATAACATCATCTATCACATCTTACCTAATTAGTATGAGGTAAGAAACCAAAAACATCTCAGATGAACCGCTCAACATCATTGACAAATCGAGAAACCAAAATAGCAGAAATGCTAATCAGGTAACATAAAGCCTCTAGTTATCTATAAAGAATTTACTGCCTTAACTCAACGTTAATAGCTTTAACGGGGCACGTAGTACATTCATTTATCTTTTGACCTCATGCGTTGTGCGAGTGTTCATTTCTTGTCAATGCAACCTATTTTTTGCGTCTCGGCAATGTTTATATTGCAATTGCGGTCATGAGCGGCTCAGAACGGGCTGTCAATTGTGGGTGCTAGCCATAAATAGCAACCACGCCAAGGCAACCGACAACATAGTTGTCGTGCATTCATAGCCACACCTTGTATGACAAATAAGGTCACAAATGAGCACATGTTCAGAGTCTCAGACGAGATAAGGCTCGTCATCATCGACATAATGTTATCTCCAAAACATACATAATAATGACTTCTTTTAACAGCAAGCAAATAGTGATATCAGTTCGAGACAACGCATACTCTATCTTAGTAGTTCTTGCAGGACCACTGAAGGGGGTCAATGCAATAGTTTCACAGTGAGTAGAGACTTAGAACACTTAACATATCAAATAGGGAACCAGGTATTTTGTTGATGATACTAAGAACACAAGTAAGTATGAGACAGAATTAAGAACAAGAATAAGATAGTATTTGGTTTTCAAAAATGTTGTATATTGCACTCAAGTTCTGTTACAAGTGTTACAAAGAATAAAATAAAGACAAGTACTTGAAACACTTTATACTACATCCTAAAGGCGGCTATACTTTGAAAGCCAGCTAGAAACACTAATCTAGACAACAAGATCAATGTATAGTCAAAAGGCAGACTGACCTTTAACTTGTTACTATGACATGCCATAGCTCACATCCTAATATATTACAAAAAGGATAAAAGGTACACAAGTAGAAAGTTACAGACCAATGACCTTAATCTACATTTGAAAAAAGTATGGACCTTTTCACCAACTCATCTAAGTTGGTGATTCATCAGAGGTGGCAGCGAAAAGTAGTTAAGCTTTTGTCAAAGAGTGATTAGAGAAAGCATGTCTTCTTTGTATTAGGAAGAAATCCGTCTTTGGCTTTGGAAGACTTTGTCTCTGAAGCTTCGAAAGACTTCAACTTTGGCTTCAGAAGATTTGGTCATTTTGTAACACTCGAAAATTTTAAAAGATGTAAGATGAAGAATAAAAGTGAAAAGAAAATAAAGAAATATAATTTAACCCAAGTTGAGGGGTTCAAGGTGTAAAAATTACAAAATAATATATTATATTTTGTACAAAAGGAGTATGGCCGCCACACTCCTTGAACATCAATTTTTGCTCGGTTTTTAGAGAGAGAAAGAGCAGAAGAACTCTCAGATTTTCAAAGAACAAGAAGAGGTCGGATTTGAGGTGAGTTTTTAGTGTTTAAGTTGTTCTTGGCTGATTCTAAGCCTCAGGTATGTGCTTATTTGTATGTTTTTGGAGTTCGGGTTGTGTGTTTGGTGGGTTTCTAGGTGCTTGAACTCATTTGCATTCGGGTGTGAAGAAGTCCTGCCCGAAAGTTGTCAAAGATGAGTTCTAGATCCCCCATTTAAATGTTTTAAACTTGTTTGGGGCTGGTAAATGCATGTTTAAATGTTTTTATTTTAGTGGGTGTGTTTACCTACCCGTATGTATGTGTATGTGTATGTGGGTGGGTGTATGCTTGGGATAATTTATGGTTATGTCTATGTTATGAGCCTGTTTATGTTGCTTAGAATGTTAGAACTAGGCTATGAACATGTTAGAATGGGATTTGGGATTGAATTATGATGATGTTAGTTGAGTTAGTTGCCCATGCGCCTAATTCCCATGCGCCTAAGTCCCATGCGCCTGAAATTCATGCGCCCAAATAGTACCCATGCGCTTGGAAAGATGCTAAAATGTCTAAGTGTTCCCATGCGCCCAACCTGCCCCCATGCACCTAAGTTGGGCCCATGGTTTAAGTCGGGCCCATGCGCCTAGAATATTGCCCAGAATGACTAAGTGTTGGCCATGCGCCCGTATAGTGCCCGTGCGCCCAAAAGTCCCCATGCGCGTAAGTATTCCCATGCGCCTGAGAGGCCATGCGCCTGTATAGTGCCAATGCGCCTAAAGGACTTAGAATTATTTTTGAAATTTTGGGAAAGATGAAGTTTTAGGCTATGACTTGGGTCATTCCCGAGGATGATGTATGATGATTATATGATGATGCGTGATGATGTATGTGATTTTATGATGATGTTATACATGGTTATGTTATGTTTTCTTTAAGTTCCTTGTTATGTATATTTCCGTGGCTTTGCGTGGTATGATTATGAAATGAACATAAAGTATTATTAATGAAAGCGAAAGTTATGATAATGAAGAGAGGACGTAAAGAATGAATGAATGCATGCATGAATGAATGGATGAATGTAAGTCTTGCAAGCAAATGAAAGGAGGTGCACAACTCTAAAATGTTGTTAGCTCAACTGTGTATGATTTAGCTAACCCGTAAGGATACACACAGGGGTCTAGTCTTTGTGACTGACCAAATGTATGGGATCCTTACCGCTTGCCCCGGTGCTGATGTTAGGCTTCATGCGTAGGGGTCTATTTATAGACTTCGGCCCAATACCCCCTTCGTGCCTATGTTTGGGGTATAGCATATGGAATAGGTCCAAATGAAAGTAAAGGTTAATGATGAACGTATGAATGTACGGGATGACAGAGATTGAATGACGGTGGTATCGAATAACGTAAGATGATGAACAATGAAGAAAGATAATAATAAGATTATCTATTTATACGTATGATGTATGATCGCGAAAGAAAGTAAAGAAATGGTTTTAAACGAATGTAAAGTATTTTATTATTAAACCTAGAACTCACTCAGCAATGCTGACTTTTTGTTTTTTTCCAGTAGGCAGGTAAGAGTTGCTGAGGATGGCACGGGGGCAGCTAACTTGCTTGTTTTGTATGACATCCATTTTGTATTATGATTATTTTTTTTGTGATGTAATGCAACAAATGATATTTTGTAACTTACAAGTATGCATTATTTTCAAAAGCAATTAATAATATATGAATTGGTTTTGGTTAAATGATTCCATTGCTGTACTTTTGCAAATGTTAAAGTATGTTCTGTATGATGTGCGATGATTAGCCAACTGTGAGTGTCCCGGGAACGAGGCCTTACAAGTTGGTATCAAAGCCAAAGTTTAAGAGAATGGGTATATATTTTCAAAAACCTAAACTTAAACTAAGAATGAGACGAAATGGAAGGAGGCCATTCCGAGTAGCTACGTGCCATCGAGTATTTTTCTGTTATGTTAACCAGTATTATAACGCATATTATATGATTTATATGATATTAGTAGATTTAGATACTGATGTAGTCAGGATAGGAAGTGCTTAGGTTTATGAAGAGTAAAGTAAGTGGCTAATCACAACTGGCCACTGTAATTAAGGACTTACTATACTTGACATAAACTGAGCTATTACCTTGAATGACCGTGTTGGTGTTTGGATCTTATAGCGTGTTTAGTGGTTGGCTGGAGGTAGATCGTCAAAGGCTTCGTGAGGCGGAGGTCGTGGTGGACGTGGTACTGGACCACATGTCACAAGAGGCAGGGCTAGGGCTGAAGAGATGGCTCATGAAGAGCCGAGACCCCTCATCCCGGAGGGTGGTGACGAGTTGCTAACCTAAGGGCCTCGGTGAAGGAGGCTGTGGTGGAGGAGGTAATTAATGCTATGAGGGAAGTGAGAGGAAGGGAAGGAGGAGGCCCGCGGGGAAAAGGAACAACCGAGACTGAGACGGTTGTGACCAGTAATGAGGAGGAGGAAGAGCCAGTGCCAAAAACTCCACGAGGCTGTAACTATGGGGCGTTCCAAAGATGCAAGCCCCCTACTTTCGAGCGGAAATGGCACTGTTGCCGCTGCTCATCGTGGGTAAGAGAGATGGAAGCTGTGCTTGATATCAGCGAGTGCAGGAGGACCAAAGAAGATGAAGTTTGCTACACCACTCCTTTGTGGACTTCGCCTTTGTTGGTGGGAACAATATTTCTAGCGAAGGGTAGCAGGGCGATTGGGAGGATGAGGTGGAATGAAGAAGTTGGTGATCGAGGAATTGTGTCCTCTTATATGGAGCTCGACAAAGTTAAGAGGGAGTTCCTGCAGCTGGAGGTGGAAACCATGACGCACCAACAGTACACCACCAAATTCAATGAGATGGCAAGGCTGGTGCCAGATAAGATGACTCCCGCGTCACGAAAGATCAAAAGATACATTCAGGGCTTTCCGGCGGATATCCGCAGGCACATGATCACCTCCCGGCCAGGTATGTTCAGGTTGGTGGTTGATCTGGCTGGAAGGATATATGACGAGCGAGAGGTGGCAGTGGTTGAGGTGAGCAAGAAAGGAGGTGGTGACCCAAACTAAAATGGGAAGCGGTTTGGACGTGGCGGGGCCGCTCCAAACAATAAGGTTGCGAGGGTGGATGACCGGCGTGTGGTCACACCCAGTGCGGGGTTGAAGAGGTGTGGTAAGTACAGGAAGGAGCACACGGGGGAGTGTAGATGGGGATCCAATGTTTGTTTCAGGTGTGGAAGGATAGGACATGTGGTGAAGAACTGTGGGGTAAGGAGGTGTTATAACTGTGGCGAAGAGGGTCATATGAGTAGAGACTGCAAGAAGCCGAGGGCTGAGAGTTATGGAGCAAAGAAGACGACCGGGACTTAAGGGCAGAAGGCATGCGCCAGAGCATTCATGATGACTATGGATGAGGCTAGGACGAACCCCGATATTATGTCAGGTAGGTTTCTAGTAAACCAAACTCTTGCTTCTGTGCTATTTGATTCAGGTGCTAGTAGGAGTTTTAATTCTGCTGCTTTCTATGCTAATTTGCCTGATAGTAGTAGAAATATTGATGAGCTCTTCGATGTAGAAATTGGAATAGGTAAGTCTACTATGATTTCTGATCTGATAGAAGGTTGTGACATAGAACTAGAAGGTCATAAGTTTCCTGCTAGACTGTTTGTGAAGACCTTAGGCGGGTTTGATGTAGTCCTAGGAATGGATTGGTTAGCAGACTACGAGGCGAATATTGTCTGTCACAAGAAGATGATTCGATTGAAAGCGCCTGACGGGAGTCCGGTGACGATCCACGGTGATCGAGTTACTACGATCCCGAAGTTGATTTCGATGGCGGTGGCGGGAAAGTGCATGAGGCGTGGATGTAGTGCCTACATGGCCTACGTTAAGGATGAAGATATGCCAGCACCACAACTGTCTAATGTACCGGTTGTGTGTGAGTTCCCGGACGTGTTTCCCAAAGATTTACCAGGTGTGCCACCGGACCGTGAGATCGAATTTCAGATTGACTTTATGCCCGATGCTCAGCCTGTTGCTAAGGCACCCTATCGATTGGCCCCGTCCGAGATGAAGAAATTGATGGAGCAACTGCAAGAGTTGCTTGATAAGGGGTTCATTCGATCGAGTATCTCTCCTTGGGGTGCTTCGGTATTATTTGTCAAGAAGAAGGACATTAGTATGAGGATGTGCATCGACTACCATGAGTTGAATAAGTTGACGGTGAAGACTCGGTATCCATTACCAAGGATTGATTATTTGTTTGATCAGCTCCAAGGTACCAATTGGTTCTCAAAGATAGATCTTTGATCTGGCTAGCATCAGTTGAAGGTGAAGGAGCAAGATATCCCTAAAACAGCTTTCGCACGCGTTATGGACATTACGAGTTCCTGGTTATGTCTTTTGGTTTAACTAATGTGCCAGCTGCTTTTATGGATTTGATGAATCGAGTGTGTCGACCGATGTTGGATAAATCAGTGATTGTGTTTATTGGTGATATCCTGATTTATTCAAGGAGCGAGGCGGAGCATGCCGATCACATTCGCGAGGTGTTGGAGACGTTGAGAAGGGAGAAGTTGTATGCCAAGTTCTCCAAATGCGCATTTTAGTTACGCGAAGTTCAGTTACCTTGTGCAGTAAACCCCTTACGGGCGGTCGTCCGTCGTCGTAAAGTAGTCCCCGCGAAGCTTTCGGGAAGAGGGGTAGTCTTGTGTGTAAGCATAGCATTTCTGGTCGAACCCGCCCAACCCAACTAAGAAGAACCGAACCTGACAAACACATCTTTTTCCTTTGGGGAGGGTACTCTGAGTAGTGGGTACCTCGTAGGACCTCGACCCGCCTACTCGGGTCTTGTATGGATATGCAGGAAGGGGTGCTCCTAGGTGTGTGTAGTAGCCCTGCCGACGACAACAGATTCAATAGTTGGGGATCTTGCTAAGAATGAAACTCCTTTCCTAAAGCCAACTCACCCAACTGACCTTCCCAGAAAAAGGCTTTCATACTCTGTTGAATCTTCTGTTTGTGTTCTTGCGCCTGCTTGCCCTTTTCAAATCCTATACCTTCTGACCCGTCCCTGGGGCCACTCTCTAGTGGATCATCTTCTTATCCTCACGTGGTGAATCTCGAGGGGATTATGGTGGACCCGGCAAAGGTGGAGGCAGTGATGCAATGGAAGTCTCTAAAGACGCCATCCCAGATTCGTAGTTTCTTTAGGTTGGTGGGTCATTATAGGAGATTCATCCAAGACTTCTCTAAGATAGCTTCTCCGTTGACCAAGTTGACCCGTAAGGATGTGAAGTTTGTATAGGGTCAAGATCAAGAGAAGGATTTTGAGGAGCTAAAGGCAAGGTTGACGGAAGCTCTAGTCTTGTCATTACCCGAAGGAAGTGAAGATTTGGTAGTCTATTCAGATGCTTTTTATTCGGGATTGGGTTGCGTGCTGATACAAAGAGGGAAGGTTATAGCCTACGCATACCGACAATTGAAGGTTCATGAGGTTAACTATCCTACTCATGACTTGGAGCTAGCAGCTGTGGTCTTTGCGTTAAAGACTTGGAGGCACTACCTATACGGGACGAAGTGCACTATCTTCACTGACCACAAGATCTTGAAGTACTTCTTCAAGCAGAAAGATTTGAATATGAGGCAAAGGAGATGGTTGGAGCTCATAAAGGATTATGATTACGAGATCCATTATCATCCAGGCAAGACCAACGTAATGGCGGATGCCCTTAGCCGAAAGGAGAGGCCTGAACCAATTCAGGTGAAGGCTTATCAGTTGGTTATGACCTCTGATGTGATGAAGCAAGTCAGAGAATTCCAAGATGAGGCGTTGAAAGAGGATCTCCTAAACTCTGAAGGATGAGAGGTCTAGTCGCGGAGTTGGATGAAAACACTTTTGGTGTTTGGACCCGATCTGGGCGGATGTGGATTCCTTGTTATGGGGATTTACATGGGAAGATTATGGATGAAGCTCATAAGACTCAATACTATTTTCAACCCATTGCTACCAAGATGTATCAGGATATGAAAAGGATTATTGGTGGCCAGGCATGAAGCGCGAGGTAGCGGAGTATGTGAGCAAGTGCCTTACTTGTTTGCAAGTGAAGACAGAGCATCAAAAGCAATACGGGAAAATCCAACCTTTGGATATACCCGAGTGGAAGTGGGAACATATTACCATGGACTTTATCACGAAGTTACCACGTACCACGAGAGGGTATAATGCTATATGGGTGATAGTTGACCGACTGACGAAGAGTGCTCACTTCCTACCGATCCGTGAAACGTATTTATCCAAGAGGTTGGCGGATCTATTCATTAAAGAGATTGTAACTCGTTATGGTGTACCGGTGTCTATTGTGTCTGACCATGACACCCAGTTTACCTCCAAGTTTTGGAATAAATTTTACGTTGCAATGGGGACGAGGTTACACATTAGCACGGCTTATCATCCTCAGACGAATGGTCAGTCAGAGAGAACCATTCAGACGCTTGAGGATATGCTCTGAGCCTGTGTCATTGACTTTGATGGAAGTTGGGATGACCACTTGTCGTTAGCTGAATTCTCATACAATAACAGTTATCATGCCAGTATTGGTATGCCCTCTTATGAGATGCTATACGGTAGCAGATGTAGAACACCTGTATGCTGGGGTGATATTGGTCAGAAAGAGTTAGGGAGCATTGAAGTGATCGAGACTACGACTGAGAAATTAGAAAAGATCAAGGCCTTTATGCAGGCAGCCAAAGATAGGCAGAAGTCGTATGCCGACAAGAGACGTAGGCCGATTAAGTTCAAGGTGGGTGATAGAGTTATGTTGAAAGTTTCACCTTGGATGGGTATCATTAGGTTTAGGAAGCGGGGCAAGTTGAGCCCGAGGTATATAGGGCCTTTTCGAATCATTGCCCGACTAGGAGAGGTGGCCTATAGGTTGGAACTACCTGATGAGTTAAGTGGAATTCACCTGAAATTCCATGTATCTCATCTACAGAAGTGTTTAGCTGATGAAGATATGGTTGTACCACTGGAGGACATTGAAGTAGATGAACGACTCAATTACGTGGAGCAACCGGTGGCGATCATTGATCGAAAGGAGAAGAGGTTACGAAATAAAGTGGTTCCCTTGGTGCGAATACAGTGGAAACATAGAAAGGGATCCGAGTCTACGTGGGAGACTGAAGAATAGATGAGACAACATTACCCACATCTGTTCAAGGAATAACGGGTTTAGAGGATGAAACCTACATAAGGGGGTGGACTTGTAACACCTGGAAATTTTAAAAGATGTAAGATGAAGAATAAAAGTGAAGAGAAAAGAAAGAAATACAATTCAATCCAAGTTGAGGGGTTAAAGGTGTAAAAAGTACAAAATAATATATTATATTTTGTACAAAAGGAGTATGACCGCCCACACTCCTTGCACATCAACTTTTGCTCGGTTTTAGAGAGAGAAAGAGCAGAAGAACTCTTGGATTTTCAAAGAACAAAAAGAAGAGGTCGGATTTGAGGTGAGTTTTTAGTGTTTTATGTTGTTCTTGGCTGATTCTAGCCTCGGGTATGTGCTTATTTATATGTGTTTTTGTGTTCGGTTGTGTGTTTGGGGGGTTTCTAGGTGCTTGAACTCATATGCATTCATGTGCGAAGAATTCCTGCCCGAAAGTTGTCAAAGGTGCGTTCTAGATCCCCTATTTTAACTGTTTTAAACTTGTTTAGGGCTGGTAAATGCATGTTTAAATGTTTTTATTTAAGTGGGTGTGTTTACCCGTATGTATATGTGTATGTGTATATGGGTGGGTGTATGCTTGGGATGATTTATGGTTATGTTTATGTTATGAGCCTGTTTATGTTGCTTAGGTTGTTAGAACTAGGCTATGAACATGTTAGAATGGGATTTGGACTGAATTATGATGATGTTAGTTGAGTTAGTTTCCCATGCGCCTGAAATCCATGCGCCCAAATAGTACCCATGCGCCTGGAAAGGTGCAAAAATGTCTAAGTGTTCCCATACGCCCAACCTGCACATGCGCCTAAGTGCCCTGCGCCTAAGTCGGGCCCATACGCCTGCATAGTGCCCATGCCCCTAGAATGTTGCCCAGAATGACTAAGTTTCGGCCATGTGCCCGTATAGTTCCCATGCGCCCAAAAGTTCCCCATGCGCCTAAGTGTTCCCATGCGCCTGAGAGGCCATGCGCCTGCATAGTGCCCATGCGCCTAAAGGACTTGGAATTATTTCTGAAATTTTGGGAAAAATGAAGTTTTAGGCTATGACTTGGGTTATTCCCGGGGATGATGTATGATGATTATATGATGATGCGTGATGATGTATGTGATATTTATGATGATGTTATACATGGTTATGTTATGTTTTCTTTATGTTCCTTGTTATGTATATTTCCGTGGCTTTGTGTGCTATGATTATGATATAAACGTAAAGTATTATGTAATAAAAGCGGATGTTAATAATAATGAAAAGATGAGCGTTAAGAATGAATGAATGCATGCATGAATGAATGGATGAATGTAAAGTCTTGCAAGCAAATGATAGGAGGTGCACAACTCTAAAATGTTGTTAGCTCAACTGTGTGTGGTTTAGCTAACCCGTAAGGATACACACGGGGGTCTAGTCTTTGTGACTGACCAAATGTATGGGATACTTGCCGTTTGCCCCGGTGCTGGTGTCAGGCTTCGTGCGTCATGTTAGGGGTCTATTTATAGACTTCGGCCCAGTACCCGCTTCGTGCCTACGTTTGGGGTATAGCATATCGCATTGGTCCAAATGAAAGTAAAGGTTAATGATGAACTTATGGAACGTATGGGATGAAAGAGGTTGAATGAACGAATGGTAATGAATAACGTACAATGATGAATGATGAAGAAAGATAATAATAAGATTATCTATTTGTACGTATGATGTATGATCGCGAACAAAAGTAAAGAAATGGTTTTAAACGAATGTATAGTATTTTATTATTAAACCTAGAACTCACTCAACAACACTGACCTTTAATGTGTTTTCCAGTTGGCAGGTAAGTGTTGCTGAGGATGGCATGGGGGCAGCTACTTGGCTTGGCATCCATTTTGTATTATGATAATGTTTTTGTGATGTAATGCAACAAATGATATTTTGTAACTTAATAATGATGTATTATTTTGCAAAAGCGATTATTAATATATGAAATGGTTTTGTTAAATGATTTCGCTACTGTACTTTTGAAAATGTTAAAGTATGTTTTATGTATGAGGTGCAATGATTGGCCAACTGTGAGTGTCCCGGGAACAGGGCCTTACACATTTGGCTTCGAAAGATTTTACACTTAGCATAATTAATTGAGTTATATATAAATTCCGAAGTACTTTCCTTTGTACTTCATGCATGCATGTTGAGAGATCTTTGGTTGCTTTAGTTTCATCAACCTTTAAGTATAAACCTTACAAACTCCTCCAAGGCTGATTCTACCAAAATAGAAGAGATCCTTGAGTTTTGATCTTCATCTATTGACAGTCCTTATCATAATCAAGACTATTCCTTTTTTCGTCATTTGGTCAGGATCCCTCAAAATCTGATAGTATCTCCTCATGGCATAGAGATCATGTAGAGAAAGTTCAAGTATGTCTTGCCAGAAATAGATGTCTTGACCTTCTTGATCTCTAATGACATACCACCTGTCTGGATTAGCAGCAAAGGTCCGAAACAAGATGGGTCTCCTAGCAGTAAGAGGCTCTACATTGGTTTGACTTGGTTGAGCAACCTCTTATTGAGTATCCTCAGAATGCTCTAACTCATTATGAGGTATAGAGGTTGATTCCTTAGACTTCTTCTTCTTCTTACTGTGCCTTCCATGGCTATTCTTTTCTTCCTCTTTCCATATTTTATCTTAGGAGACTAGTCTTCAGCACCAGGTTGTTCTTTACATGTTTAGAAGGAGAGGGATCAGGACCCTTAGTTGGGTCTTTTTCCTTAGTTGGTTCCTTTTTCTTCATATGTTGGTCTTCCTTAGTTGGGTCCTTTTCCTTCACATGTTTAGAAGGAGAGGGATCAGGACCCTATTGTGAATAAGAAGATGAAGTTGGCTATGGTCCAGCACTAGGTCCACATCATGTTGTCTCCTCAACTTCAGGTGCTGCCTGACTTGGTGGAGTATGCAAGTCGACAAGCTCACCCTTTTTGATCTTCTACTTGATTAACCTAATATGCTCATCCGTGAGGGATAGAGACATTGGACCAAGCCTTATTCCAGAGAATCCATACAACTTCAAGAAGCTCACCATCTTCTACCTATCAATAGATTTCTTGAGACTTGTTTTGATGGTGACTCTTGACTTTGCAGCTTCTTCCCTCATCTTCCTTTTAGCAATTTTCTTTTTTTTTCATCACTTGTTGCTCAAGCTGCTTGAGGTACTCAAACTCTATGTACTCATAGGACAAGGGAAGAAGTAAAGATTTCTGATAGAGGCCTGTGGTACTCAGGTAGTTGATCATGTTTTGCCTATCCGCTTCTTTATCTACCTAAGGTTGTTGCTTAGTTGCCACAACCTCTGTCTCAGGGCTTTCTTGAACTAGGGAGAGAGTAGGATCATGTTTGTAAAGTGTTTTCCTCCTCCTTTCTTTTTTGATCTTAAGGAGTAGTTTTGCATTCTTTTCCTCCTTTTTCTCATCTGACAACTCAATGTCAGCCAGTTCATTTAACTCTTCTACGGGAAGAAAGATGAGTTCATCAATGTTGTAGATTCTGGTCCCCAAGTAGTTCAATTTGGCTGCCCTTAATTCATCATCTTGAGTGTTTGGCCTGGGGTTAGCCTTGATTACAGCTTCCATAAAGCTTGGGGTCCCTCTTGAACTCTCTCCCCTTAGCTTCTTCTTCCTCTCTCTTTCTCTGTCTTAATCTCCTTAGGAGTCAACTTACTTTTCCCTTTGTCACTCACACGCTTTGGTGACTCAGGGTGGAGAGAGCTTTTGCCTTCATTTCTTGGTTCAACACTTGAGCTCTGATAAGAGAGGTTGTGAAGCACCTTTACTAGCTGGTGCCTCACTAAGGTTAGAGGATGTCAAAGTAGTTCCTGTCTCAAGGTTCACAAGTTCTATCACTGGGCCTTTTAGTCAAGGTTTCCCCTTCAAAGCTAAACTTAGGGTCCATCTCAACATCCAGTTGACCAATGACATTACCCGTTAGTTATCTTCTTCTTAATTTGAACTCTTCAACAATCATGTCTTGAATCCTCTAAGCTAGTCTGTCAGCTTGCCGGTTTTGACTTGGGTTGGCAAGTGGCATGTGAACTAGAGAAAGACTCTCATAGTACTTCAGGGTCTGTAAACTATAAACTTCTTGGTGCCCTTAAAGTCTATGGAGTATCAGGGCTCTCTTGTCAGCATCATACCTCCACCCTAGTATTTCATTCTCAGCATCATAGGGTGGGGTAGGCATAGCCTTTGGAATACCTTCCTCAAACAGACTTTGTATGAGTGAGGCCATATCAATATGGACTTGAGGAGGTTGCTGAGTATAGACAAGAGCAAGTGAGGTGGTGAATCCTCTATGTCCATACTTAGAGAAGAAATCCCAGGATCTGTTATTGCAAGTAGGACTTTCTCCCTATTTTGGTAGTATCACCCTCCTGCATAGGTGAGCTAGAGGTTAGGTCCACCACATCCATAGGTTCTTGTGGCCCTGGTTGAGTCCTCCTGAGTGGTCTCGCAGCTAACTTGCCCTTGAGATAGGTGATCTCAAGTTGCTGGTCATTACCCTCTTTTGTAAGGTAGCCACCTGAGATTCCAGGTGACTAACCTTTGAGATTAAATAGGTGCAAGTGTTAGTTAATTTATGCACCATTAGTTTCAGACTCTCCGCATCTTCATCAGAAGAATCATGGGGGATGAGAGAATATGACCAAATTTTCTTCCTTATCACTGACACGAAGTTCTTGGCTGCTGGATTTCCCCTGCACCATGACAGCTTCAGTTGAAGTGTCAAGTGGCTGGGTTGCTATGATTGAGGTCTTGAAGATGTAATCACTTTGCAGTAGTGAGAGCCTCTTCCATATGGACCTCCTGAACAGGTTCAATGAGATCTACCTCAGTTTTGGGTGGATGATATAGGCTAGACATGGGTGAGTTAGGAGCACTCATCTCTCCTTGAGCAGGGGTGAAGAAGAGAGACTCATGGTACTCACTAAATTCCATGTCTTCATCATCAAAGAATTCAAGGTTGGGAATTGGTTGGTTAATATCAAAAGGCTGGGGATGGTAGCTTTCCCTTGAAGGTTGTTCACTAGAGTTTTGAGACTCTGAGTGAAGGCTTAAGGCTGTTGGGGTTGTGAGCTCATCAGGCTAAGCATGAGGAACCTCAGCACTGATCAATAAAGTGATGGGAGTGGTTTGCTCCTTAGGAGAAGTGGAGCTCTAGTGTCTACTTCTTCCTATGTGGGTAAGTATATGGGGGCTTGCATAACCTGAGTAGCTTGTGTAGGGGTTCGTTTGGATTTTCTTGAGTAGGTGAGGGTAATTTGTGGTTGTGTGTGTGGTTCAGATGTAGAATGTGTGGGTTCAACACTAGCTGGTGCTGCTAGGTTGTCACCTAATGCAATGTGCTCTAGAAATTTTAAGACTAGGGCTGTTTCTACCCCTGACAAGCCCACAGTAGACTTTCTTATTGTCTTAAAGATGTCGGGCTTTATCTGTCCCATTTTAAGAACATTACCTGTTCCCATTAACTATAAGCATAGTTCACAGTTAATAATGTGTTGAACATATCTAGGGAACATCTAATATTCTAAGGAGTCTAAGTTTTCAAGCAAATTTGTATATACAAATTGTGAGTACCTGAACTTGAAACCTTAAACCATGCCATGGATTATATAGGAAAGATCCTTTGGAATTTGATCCCACCCACCATGCTTGTTTGATAGACAGTGGATTTGTTGTGTCTCCAAATCATATTTCTGATCTAATTACCCTTTCCATAGTTACTAGGGCTAATGAATGGAACAAGACCCATGGCATATAAATATGATGCTCTGAGTGTATGGAAATCGTGTTCATCCTAAAAATATTCTATCGCTCCACCTCGTCTCTTAATCACATAAAGCTTCTTCTCATCATCATATGCCCAACTAATAATAGGTTCTGAGTTTCCATACCTTGTGAAAAGTTTGGAATGTCTCAACGTGTGTGTTGGTCCATCTGATTGATTCTCAGTATACTTGAGAGATTGATTGGCTCAATAATCACAATAACAACACACAACCAACACAATGAAGAAGAAGAAGACAAAAAATGTATTCAAAATATATCAATAATGATCCAATACCATGAAATAAAACAAAGCTCAATGTATTTCACTGAAGAACAAGCTTACAAAAGGCTCTTGCAACAGGATAAAACGATTAGGGTTTTTGCAAGGATACCAAACAATTACGAAGATCAAACATATATATAGTAATGCTAGTTTTGCTGGCAGTTTCGCTGTCAGCAAAACTATACTGCCGAATAAACAATTTCGCCCGGCTAAACTGATAGTTTCACCGGGTGAAACTACAGCTTGCTATGAGCGAAACTACAGTTTCGCTCATAGTTTCGCTGGGCAGCAAAACATGCCTAAAACACATACTTACAAAAGTAAACTAACATTAAATCTATTATAATTAAACATAATCAAAATATAATCTAAGGTGAGTCCAACCTATACATGATCTTCAATACTCCCCCTAGGTTGGACCTCACCGTCTTCATCACTCTGGTTTGTCTGTTAAGCTCCAGTCTCTTCAGCTGCCTCAAATGTTCCCTCAATTGTTCCTGCAGCAACGTCCTCCGAAGCTTTAGCCGCTGATTCTCCCTGGTCATCTCCTGCTTCATTAGCTTCTTCGGGACGAGCACTAGCTTGCTCAAGTTATTTCATTAAGTCCCGCACTTCCCTACTCAACTCATCCTGTTCTCGCACCTTTTGGGCTAGCTCCTTCACTTCCGCCCAAACTCCCCTTATCTTATTAACCACTGACATAAACAATCCGGCTTCTTTTCTCATTTCAGCTCCAGCTCCTACTTTTATATGATTCTCATATAGAACCAATAGGTCTTCATCACAGAAGGTGAATATCTCCCTCGGGTCAAACACCTTAATCTCCTCTCCATTCTTCAGTCTGATCACCGCTTCCCCAGTATTGTTGTCGTAAAACCATTTCTCAAAACTCTGAAGTCGTTGGGGAAGGGGATCTGGCAACCTAACCCTAGTCACGGTCTTAGGGGGTTTCATCCCTCTGCACTATCCTCCCTTTTTCAGTCTCCCAATCTTTGTCCTTCTTTGACCTTTTCCTCTCTGCCTTCATAAAACCAAATGTCTCAAAATTGTCCTTCACTCCATCTTGATATCCTCCTCCATCATTTTTGCCCTCTCACTAAGATTAGCATCAATCAGTGGTAAACACGGCCAACCTCCTTAAATCCCACTTAGGCAAGGTCTTGAATGCCTTCCTTTTGTGCAGATAAGTAATCCCCCCTATCCTCTTTATCATGAACATCTTGAGGCCGGGGTTGTATTTCCAGCTTATGATCTTTTTATCAGCCTCCTTTCTGCTCAACCCTTGCATATTTTGAAATAGAGGAGTGAGTTCCTCAGGTTCCTTCTCTCTTACAAACCATTCCTCTTTCGTCATCTCAAATACGTCTCCCTCATCCTCGCCCTTTTTAGCAACATAAGCTAGTGGTCGCTCATCGACCTCATAGTATTCGGGCTCGGAGTCATAGTCAACCAACTGTTCCTCATCTTGCTCCTCATCTACTAGTCATCTTTAGTACCTTCCATGGTGTTTCTCTCACAAACTCCCTCCCCACCAGATCCTTTTCTACATCAAAATTCAAGTTCACAAACCCAGCCTCTATCACATCCTCAACATTCTCAACATTCACATTTTTCCTTTCTCATTCACTCTCTTACCATCATCTCTCACTCCCGAACCTCCAGCTTCCTCTACTCCTGCACCAGACGTGCCCTCTCCTGCCCTGGAGGATGTACCCACATTCAAAAATGGGTATTTGGAAGTATCATTCAGATCATCTAACTCAGTTTGGGTTAGCTAATTGGCCAGGCCGATGGCTATCTTCAGTTCATTAACCTCAGTCAGCAATCTCTTAATCAATCTTTGGTGATCCATCATCATCCGTGTCATCCCCTCAATCATCTCATCCTTTTGTTTTTCCTCAGCTCCTGATTAGTTAGTTTGGTTTTATTCATGCTCAGCTCATTAGCTAGAGATGAGTTGAGGTTCCTAATCATATCCTCATCCAATCTAGCCCTCTCCTCTCTTCTCGGGGGCTCAATAAATGATTGATGTTTTTGCTTGGTCCTTCTCTCAAACTCCCTCTCATCAGCTCTCTTCTTGGACCTTTTCTCTTTCTCTTCTCTAGCTTCTTGTGCAGCCTCATGGATTTCATCCTCAAAGTCATAGTCCTTTTCTTTGGCATACCTCTTCCGTTTCTTCACAGGTTCAGCCTGTTTCTGCCTCGTCTCTTCAGCCCTCTTCTCCTCAGATGCATTCACCCTCCTAATACAATTCCATCTTTTGAGGAGTGTAATATTTTCTCATAAATGAGTGATCTTCCCACTGAAGTCGTGCCTTATTGCACAACAGTCAGCGAATATACGCGTGTTCATCTGCACCAGTCTCTTGATCTCCCATGTCCTGGTATATTGGGAATAAGATCGTCTATGATCATCTGGAGAAATCTAGGATACAACAACCATTTGTTTCTTCAAGGCCATCGTATTCTTAGCCATGCAGTCAAAGATAAGTCGGGCAATATTGGCCTTCTTCCCTCTACAACATACAACCGTAGCTTTAGCTCAGTCGAGATTTAACCCATCGGATCCACCTTTTCGGTGATCTAAGCACATGATGAAGACGTGGGCAATATACCTCCACTCCTTAGAAAGAAAGGACTTCTTAATTTCCTTTCGGGTCCCAAAAGGAGGACCCTCATAACCCATATATCGGTATGCCACAAAAACTTTCTGATCACTAAGAATGACTTTCTCTCCTCTATCCTCCTCAAGTCTCAGCACCCCTAAGATGATCTAAGCAGTAATAATTATGTCGTTCTCCAAGAGTCTTGCCAAAATCCTTTGAGGATTGGCCCTAGTGTCGTATTCTGCTGTACGCCAGAAGTCTCTAATGTGCAGTCATAGATAGTAGGGCGAATGAGTGACCGCATAATCAACATGAGATCTTTGTAGCCATCAAATACAGTCTCTGAATCCCACTGCTTTGGGTGTTGTATCATCTAGTATAGCAGTGATGTTATTCCTCTCGTCAAATTTAAGGTTTTCCATTTAATCTGAAAAGTAGATGAAACTAATTAGAACGGTATGTTAAAATGAATAAAGAGAAAAATATTAAAAAGAATAAAAATAAAGAAAAACAACTTAAATTCGCTAGGCGAAAGTATATCTTTCGCTGGACGAAACAGTAGTTTCGGCAAGCGAAAAGTACTTTCTGCAAGGGCAGAATGTAGTTTTAGCATGCCAAGGCAATAGTTTCGGCACGCCGAAACTATAGATTCGTCGAGCGAAATAGAATTTGACCAGCGAAAACTATCAAGTTTGCACAGACAGCATGATTTCACAGTTTCGCTGAAACACCTGAACTTTCTTTCAGTTTCGCTGGACTATCAGTACTTTCGCAGTATGAACTACGAGATTACCAAAGAGTCACAGCTTAATCGGTCAATAATGTGTGGTTTAAACCTAGATTAAACTAATGTCCAAGTTTGAAACTCACATTCGAAGGAAAAAAATGAGTAGTCAAATGGGAACCATAAGATTAAGACTCAAAATCGCTCGAAAAGTATACGGTGTGAGCTCTGAAGTGAGAAACCTCGATTGTGCGAAATTAAGTTATAATTTTGCAAAATGTGTTATATAGAACATTAGTTTCGTAGGCCCGAAACTATAGTTTTGTAGGCAGCGAAACTATAGTTTGCCCGTATAAGCTTTGGTCAAAACTAACCCTGCCATGTGCGAAAGAGCCGGCGAAGCTATAATTTCACTCTGCCGAACTACAGTGAAAATATAATTTCGCTAGAAACTTATAAAATTATTTTTTTTATTTTTTATTTAAAATAAAACAAAGTAAAATTATTTTGAAAAGAATTAAAAACAACATAAAAACACAAATAAGAAATCAAAAGAATTTGCCCCACAAGACCTTACCAAACTTCAATTCTTTTTTACTCAACAAAATCAAATAGGGAAGAAGAAGAAGACTAAAATAAAAGATCTTTCTGAGGTCATAGTTCGACGGGGTTGCTGATATAATTCTCCTTTTATGTAAGGCCCCGTTCCCGGGACGCTCACGTTGGACAATCATCGCACATAAAATGTAAAACATACATTCACATTTACTAAAACATTGCAGCGGAATACTTAAAAACCATTTCATATATAAATAATTGCTTTTGCAAAATAACACAAACATTGTCAATCGTTACAAAATATCATTTGTTTGCATACATCATAAAAACATCATCGCTATATAAAATGGATGCCAATCCCCAAAACTTGCTGAGTAGCTGCGCTCGTGCCATCCTCAGCAATCATCCACCTGCC